>JAHWXV010285827.1:0-12783 GCA_024586415.1 Phrixothrix hirtus | reverse complement strand
ATACTCCAACGTGCTAACCATTGCACTACCAAGGACCATATACCAGCCTGTTGAAAATCTTTCTATAAATGTGCCACTTTTGAAGCAACGATGTTTATACCAAATTATCAAGACTCGGAGAGCCAACAATACCGTCAGATTCACACCTAGTCGATATATTACAAATATATATGTGCGAAGTTAGTTGTTTTTAGAAATTGAGCTTTATGTTTTTTAATGGATTATGACATTAATATTTATAGAGGTTGTGTATAATTCAAATATAGAAATATACGAATCACAACTAATAGGATCGAGTAGTAAAGATAAATATGAATAAATGAAGTTTACAAAATCGGAAGAGGCACAAATATCGATATTTGTGCCTTTTCCGATTTTGTAAATTTCACTTATTCATATTTATCCTTACTACTGGATCCTAGTAGTTGCTAGTCGTATATTTCTATATTTGAATTATACACAGCCTCTATAAATATTAGTGTCATAATACATTAAAAAACACTAAGTTTAATTTCTAAAAACAACTAACTTCGCACAAATATATTTGTAATATATCGACTAGATGTGAATCTGACGGTATTGTTGGCTCTCCGAGTCTTGGCAAGTTGGTATAAACATCGCTGCTCCAAAAGTGGCACATTTATAGAAAGATTTTCAACAGGCTGGTACATGTTCCTTGGTAGTGCAATGGTTAGCACGTTTGAGTATCTATCAAAAAATGCTGTGTTCAATCCCAGCCAAGGGAGATTTTTCGATATTTGTGTCCTTTTCGATTTTCTGAATTTCATTTATTCATATTGATGCTTACTACTGGATCCTAGTAGTTGTGAGTCGTATATTTCTATATTTGAATTATACACAACCTCTGTAAATATTAAATCTAATACGTATTTAAATAATGAATGCTATTCGGTTGATGTGTAAATTCAATATATCGCATTTTAAAGTCGCGCTGTGACATTATCATTTTATGCGTGTTACAACCTGTCATCCGCCGCGGGATATTACTAACATTAATTAATTACATATTTGAAAATGGTTGTGATAAATTTAATTAGTCTCGATTTTTTAAATTTACTTTCAGACCAATTATATAATAATGAATCTAAGATAAATTTAGTTAGAGCTTGGATATTACATTAATTACCTGATTATTTACATAATAATGGATTTTAATAGGCATTTGCATATAAATTGGGATCATAAAAAATATAATTGTCTAAAATATTCCTTAATAAAGTTGGAACTATATAAATTAAAGTAAATGTTTGATTATTTATATTAATTAACCGATTAGTTTAATAATAATGAATTTTAATAAGCATTCGCATATAAATTGGAATCATAAAAAATAAAATTATCAAAAATATTCCTTAATAAAATTAAACCGTGAATGAAAATAAATGTTTGATTATTTATATTAATTTTTCCGATTGATTAAATTAAACCGTAAATAAAAACCGTTAAACACGATTAAGACCGCCAATTAAACCGGGAAAACGCGAACTAAGCCATGAGTTCACATCCTCACCCCCGACCGCTGATTAAGCCTTCTCCGTGAGGATGTGAGCTTGGCGCAGTCCCCGCTAATTTTATCTACTTTCGTACCTCGTATATTAGGTGACTTATACGTTATTACATTGAATTTAGCTAGTAAAGTCGATTAAATTGAATTGTAATGTTAATACATCTATGTAAAATAAGTGATGTTTAAACATGCACCAACCGGATAATCATGCAAAACTAAATTGCGTTTATTATTAATTTTAGATCATAAAAGCTCCGTTGTCTAGGTCCTACGGAGAACAATTTGGACACGTTTCTCTGGTGGTTACTTTCATATAAGAGTAAACAATATAATAGCAGGTGCACATAAATCGTACCTTGAGCTCAATTTACGCTGAGGGTGGATAATTACAAGATTTGATTAGAACTAGTGAAATACTATTTCACCAACTTATACGATAACCAGTATTAAAGTTAGGATCAATCAACTGAAATGAAAAGGTACGTTTCGAAACAAAGTGCGGCGATAAATACTAACACTAGGCAATCCACGAAATTCTGTATGACAACGTCTGTATTTATTATTTAATACCAGTAAGCTTGATGGCAAAATTCGCGAACTAAACTTCAATTTTCAATTGCAGCCCGAATGACCCGAATAAGAGAACATTGGTTCGATTTAGCCTAGATATGTAAATTGTCTACATAACTAAAGTTGAAAAGGTATGTAAATGAAGAATTACCGGTTTTTGATATATATTTCAAATCATTTAATTCAGGTGTAAAATGTTTGTAACGGTCTCTGACCAAATTTGCGCAGGATTCATCCCCAGTGTAGCCATTTACTAACAATTGGCATCCTTTCAAACAAGCATCTGACGTGATGTGGATTTGAAATAGAAAGGAAGACATTCAAACACATAACGTATTCCACATTTGATAAATAATACATTCTCCAGATACTTGGAGTTCAAGTGAACGAAACACAATTACTATAAGCTGCCGGTTCCGGTTCTGGTTCTGGTATTTCTTCTTTACCCTTCAGAAATGTGTGATTTGCACACACCAATAACTAACTGCCAAGTCACTTTGTAACAAAATATATTAACAGATTACTGAAATCGTTGAATATCCATGTACTATGTTATATTTTTGGAACGTGCTT
Organism: Phrixothrix hirtus; assembly: GCA_024586415.1. Lineage (NCBI taxonomy): Eukaryota > Metazoa > Arthropoda > Insecta > Coleoptera > Phengodidae > Phrixothrix > Phrixothrix hirtus. Next base: position 10,112 of record JAHWXV010285827.1, on the reverse strand, counting down.
CAAGTATGTATCAACATGAATTTAACTGTGTTTAATTTTATTTAAAAACTATTGTTGAAATCCACTCGATTATAAGGATTAATCTCGTGAAATTTAACATTTAAAAAACTGAAGTAAGCTATATCAATTTGTTTTCCTAGAAATTTGCAGAATAAAGTGGTATATAACGTAACCCTAAAACTTACGACCAAAAATTTTTTTCGCAGCTAATAAATAAGAGAAAAGGTTTAAAAATTAAATACGCCCTTGAACAACTGCTACTGTAGCAAATTGCAACGAAGATAAAATTTCGAAGTTAAGAGAAATATACAGTGTCCGGACGTGCCGCAGCATATTTTTCAAAAGGCGTGTAAAGGAGAGTTTCCTAAACAATGAGAAAATAAAATACTTAAAGATCAACCGAAAAGGGTGCACAGTAATAACTTTTGCTAAAAACTCATAGCAACTCACGAAAACATGTACGGGTTAAGCATAGCTAGAACGCAGATGTAACGTCTATTAACCCAAAAATGAAGAAATATAAATTTAAAATGCAAACATTTGAGTCACAACGAGAACCACCTGGGGGTTGCCAGAGAAAATTAATAAAAATACGAAACGATAGATTAAACGCTATCTTCTTCATGTAAGTGTTAGCATATTAAAAACTACAGCCATATAACAAGTATAGACGTGTAGAAAAGTATAATTCAACTCTATCGCGGAGTCTGTTATTTTCAAGTTGTTTAATAAGAAACCACAAACGCTAAAGTTACAAAATGTAACCTATGCAGGTAGTATTGGAAGCGATTGAAATTAATTAGAATCGATTTGTTTCCAAGTTCGATACCATAGCAACATCAAGAAAACGCACTGTTTTTTACTATAGAACATCAAACTGTAGGCACCAAAATCTCAAGAATCGTATTTTAGTCCAGCAGCTTCGATAACCCCGAACTTCGGCCTTAATTCATGCGAAAGTAAAAGATGTTCATAGCGGACATATACTGATTGCAAATAAATAATTTGAAACGCCCTAAAACGTAAGTGAGCATATATAAATTATTTAAAAGTTGAAACTAAAAAGCGTTGTAAAATTTTAGCACCAAGTTATCTTTACTTAAACAGATTATTAATAATTAAAAGGCCAGGTTCCGTTGGGTGCTAGCAATTTACTTAACCGTGTGTTAATATTTTAACGCTCCAGCTAGTCAACGGTCATATTGCATTCTATTGCTTCTAAGTCATTGTGTAAATGTGCGTATCGCATTTTATTTAAATATATCTATTAAACTTGTGGCTTACTTATTATTTATTGAAATGTATGTCGACTGGCGGGAACTTAAAAATGTTTAAGTAAAAAACTAAAATGTTAATATACCTTCTAGGTAAAAATTCAGATTGTGAAGTTATATGACAATTAGCAGGATTTTTGACTTCCGTTAGGATTTTTGACCATTAGGATGCTAAATATCCCCAGAAAAATAAATAAATCCCTCAATAATACATTGACTTCCCCCATTTAATCAGTCTATCCTGCAAATAAAAAACATTTAATTCAATTCAGTACACGAATTAAGTAAATTTTGTAAAGGAAAACCAACACTATGGATTATTAAATGCATGTATGGTAATGACAAAATTATATGTACAAAAAAGGATAATTTTAATTCTAAAATTAATTTTGTAAAAGACGCTTACTTCAAAACAATTATCTTCGTAATCTTATTGACAATACGACAATTAAACTTGAAAACCATAGTCAAATATATATTATCATTTAGAATATTAGCAGAATTAGATTCAATTCTCAAAATTATGTGCGTTTAGTTTTATCTATTACTAATGCACATATAAAATAGCCATTCCTCAACCTAAGGATACCTTATAAGGAAGTTTTAACTGAGGCATCCTTATGCCTTACAAAAAAATATGTTTAATTAACGGTTGTTGGGTTACCATAAAGAAAAGGAAATAACTCTAGAATTTAATTGCATGGTCCTTATAATGAAATATTTATTTAAGCTAATTGCATAGACATGTTTTTCGATTATGAAGGGGACTGGACTGAATTCGTTGCTGTTTTTTGCCACCTGCTAAATTAAGCACCTCTAAACTGTTAGAATTTATAAAAAAATCAAACTGACTAACACAATGCACTGGGATAAATTGTATGCGATAATCAGAGCACTACTTTGTCGTGTGTAAACAGTTGTTCAACGCTGTTGCTAGGATTGGCATTCGATCTTTTAATCTTTAAACTAAAATAAATGAAGGATTAGTATTCCCATTTTACGAACGAATGTAAGTTATGCCATTCGACTGGAAAGGTAAGTATTTAAATATTTTTGTTAAACATTATTCACACCCAAGTTAATTAGTGCACCTAAGTCAACAAATTTTACGAGTTTATAAATCAACTTTTATGATTTACTTAGCATTTAATAAATATTGTATGGATCATTCCATATAAAATCTAAGAAATTAAAAATTAGAGGCTGGGCTACTAAGATTCTCTTTAAATTTTGAGCCATATTAATATTATATAGGTGTTATAATTTTTAAACTTTTAATGACCTGCTTAGCTTACTTGCAGAGCTGTAAGTTTATCTACCGGTGAAAAAGTATAAAATTAACATTATTTAACTTTTTTCATTAACATCTGTTTTTATGCTGTACAGAATAGTTATGTATTGGTAGAATCTATGTTTCCTATATAGGGTGTCCCAAAGTTCAGGACCACTACGTTAATCGCAGATACATCTTAGTGCGCACGACAAAAGTCGTTTATAAACCAAATATTTAAATGGCGCAGTTTTCGAAGTAATTGAAATTAAAGTTCTCATTCAACCTCTGTATCTAGATTGGTCTACTGTATCTATCGATAAGTGACTAGGCGACTGTAAGTGTCTCGTAACAATATGATGCATAGGATTCCACACATATCACATGATTATGAAATATCCATAGGTATAGTGAATAGATAGTTACAGTTTAAATGTAAAAGCTTGATTTGCTTTTTAAAATTTCGTTTTCCGTTTTTTATTTGTGCACATTTAAAATAAAAACGAGTTTTTACTTAGTAGATTAAGTAAGTTAAATTTTACACTCAATGTACAAATAATGTAAGTGCTAACGGGTGAAAGTTGAAATACTCATGTTTATAATCTGAATTTCGTTTTGATACAAGTCCTAAGATTATTAATATTTGCAATCTACTGTATTGTGTGTAACTTCAATGTTATGGAAATAATTAAAACTCAAATATTAAATAAGTTTCATACAAATTTGAGTAATTTGCAGTAATACGTACCGTTGATACAAATTAATGTGGTTCATACGAGGTTTATTTTATATACTCCGTGATATTGAAATTGCAACACCAAGAATCAGTAGGAATTTCTTAATCAAAACTAGTAGATGTATCGTCCTGGCAATAAGCAATAATTAAATAGCTTTTAGTATCAAGTAGTAACGTGATAACGTCCCTTTTAACAGCTGTTATAATTTTTTGTTAACTTTTTCGGTCTGTGCTTTTCGTACGATTTGTTGTGATGTCTATGATCTTTGTTACCTCTGTAAGTTAATTTTTATATATTACTATATCCTTATTTATAAATTTTATATAATTAGCAAAATTTATAAACACATTGCATTTAATTATTAGTATTGTATTTTATAGTTTATAACTGATACCTTTTATGCTCTACATTAATATATTTATACTTAGAAACCTTAATTTTTTAAATGTATTGTTATATTGATGTATGCAACAGCTTACTGAGCTAATGTTGAAATAAACTTATTATTATTATTATTAATATGACAATGACAACAATTCGGGAAATATATTACAATGTAACAGTCAACCTTGCTCGTAAATGTATAAAATAGGTCGGTACCGCACTAACACAGCAAACATGACAGAAAAATGAACAGTGTAACATTTTTAAGTACTTTAGCGATATTTTCATTTATACATGCAGCCCTTAAACTGCCACGTAATTATCGATGAGATATTGAAGCAGTCTCTATAAGTTCAGCCATTAAGTTACGGACTGCCAGCTCAGCTATAAGACTATGTATACCCAAAAGTTCGCGATAGGTTATTTTATTCCAAGCCCATCCTTAAAGTAAATTTATATAAGGTAAACATATTTCTCTCGTCATAACTGAACTATAAATGATTCTATGTAGGCTGCAAATGTTGTATAATATTTAAACAACTGATGTCGTTTGAGCTATAAACAATCAAAATCCTATAATTTGTAGTGGAGGACCCATTGTAAGTGGTTTGTGACTTTAATGTACAATATTTACTGTCACTTTTTTATTGGTAGGTAAACAAACTTGGAACAAAAGTAGGAAGTTTTAGAATAATATAAACATTAGTGTCACAAATTAAAATTTATTGTAAGCTTTTATTAGTTTAATGCCACTGTTGGTTACCTGATTTGGCAGGGTATGGCAATTTTAATAAATTACTGTATCACGTCTTTAAATTTACGTAGTTATTAGGTTTTAGAATATAGGTAACCAAACTGTTTTCAGACTTTATTACTGGTAATAGACCTGAGGGATAAATCCCTTATCTTCGCACAGTACATTTACTATACCGCTAAGTCTTACCTGGAGGAAAGCTGTGTACATTTCCTTTCAATATTTATTTTTAAATTTTGTGGGTCACACCCAAATTTATTTACGACATATGTTTATATATACCAGCAAATAACAAAATCAGAATAAGTTTTATGTAATTATGAAATTTAAAATTTAAAACAAATATATAAAAAAATTTAATTAAAAGTCTTACATCTACAAATAGAAATATATTTACTTAAGACACAGTTATGTAATATATACAATGACCTGATCTACCGATCCTTTAGGGTTTTGTATTACTGCCAAATACAACAGTCGTTTTAAATGTCTCTTTGGCTAAAGGATCAGAACAACATATATAAAAAGATTTGTTAAATTTAAATTTACAATAATTCTACGTTGAAATAAATGTTGCAAAAACTTGTTAGTGCTTCGATTTTAAAACAGATGCCGCCGGAAACTTTAACTTGAAATTTCAAATTAAAATATTCCGGGCACAGTTCATAAAAACAGATATTAACTATTTTGCTTAAGGCGCTGGTTCGCAATTAATAGAAAATGGGTTGCAAACATATAGCTTTAAAAAAAATTAATATTCAGACTGTAAAGTACTTACCGAAATTAATTCTGTTGATGATTTCATTCTTGATTGATAGCGCGCAATTTTTAATTGCAAAAGAGGATGGGAACACAGGATTTTGCTTTAAAGAACTGTAACTTGGCCATTTAGAATTTAGAAATAAAACTATTTATTTAGGTGAATAGCGTTAACAACAATTTTAGGTAAATAATCGAGAGCAAGTATATTTATAAAAAAACACCTTTGAATTAGCAAACATACGATTTGAACTTGACACATCCACGCTCAATAAGGGAATACCTAATTTAGGATGGGATTATAAGAAATGAATGCGCCGATCAATCTTAGCCAAGGGGCGCTGCGACTACAAAATATTATAAACACCATTGCGCTTTTTTAAATTAAATTAAATAAAAAATATTTGCAATATATCTATGATGGGCGCGAACATACAGGCTCTCCTTGAACAAATCAATTGGTTCAAGAAAAGTGGGACATAATAAAGAAATAAAGAGAAAAAAAAGAAAAGGAAAAACAAAACAAAATGGACAACTACAAATTTAAGGTAGGCGATACAACTTTGTAACGGGTCTTGAGGATTGACCTTTAGTAGTGCTAACATGAACTACACGAACGACTTCATCGGATTCAGGACATAATTTGACCACTCGGCACACGAGCCATGATAAAGGTGATGTATTTGGTTCCAAAATTAATACCTAATCACCGATGTCCAGCTTTGGAACAGTTGAGTATCATTTGGCACGACGTTGAACGTTTGGGAGGTAATGCAAGTGCCATTTCTACCAAAAATTTTGAATTATGGCTTGTACAAGTTGAAAGTGTTTTAACCTATTGTCAGGTGTAACTACGAGATCTAGTTCTGGAAACGTACTCAAATGTCGCCCAATGAGAAAATAGGACGCTGTTAGGAACGTCAAATCAATTAGATCAACTGACAGCGTGGACAATGGACAAGAGTTCAGTATTGCTTCAATTCGATTTATTAGTATTAAGAATTGAATTAGTGTAGGAACGTGAGCTCCTAGGACATGTCTCAAGTGGTATTTAGCGCTCTTAACAATGCTCTCCCACAATCCACCTTGGTGTGGGCTCGCAGGAGGTAGGAAATGGAATTCTACTCCATTTCGGGAAATAAGCGAACAAATTGAATCTTGAGTTTGATGACCATTTAAGAAAGTCCTTAGGTTACGTTTGAGCTCCAGATTAGCTCCAACAATATTTGTTCCGAAATCGGAATATAAATGTGTAGATAATCCGCGACGAGAGATAAATCGATGAAGAGTGTTTATGAACGCTGGTGTTGATAGATCCTCAACAATTTGGAGGTGCACACCCTTGGTCGTAAAGCATACAAAGATGCACAAATAAAATTTTGATGTTACAGGTTTACGAAGCGAGAACACCTTGATCGAAAACGGTCCAGCAAAGTCTATTCCTGTATGAATAATGACGGAGACGGCGTTACGCGATTAATAGGTAAATCGCCCATTAGAGGGGCTAAGTTTAAACCATTTGAGCAAAAACACCGAACACACTGTTTCACACGAGATTTAACAAGACGACGAGAGAAAATGATCAAAAATTTTGGACAATCAATGAATGTAATAGCTACGGGCCGCAATGGGCATCTGCTACGTGATAATAATCTACAAGTGTGCAAATTAGATGATGAGTCCCTGGACATAAGATAGGGTGTTTCCTGGAATAGGACAAGAATGAGTTTTTCAATTTGCCTCCTACACGAATGACGCCATTGCCTAAAAACGAGTAAAGCTGCTGTATATGTTTCGAATAAGGCGCTTTTGTCTAAAGGCATTCCAATTCTACCGCGAGTGCAAGCGACTGTATGTATTCACATAAGGCGAGCTCAGTCATCTGATAGCGCTGAACCACCTATAAGGGTGATGAAGGCAACCAGGCTTGAAAAATGCGAGAATCAACTACAACTGCTCGCGGCCAAGACGAAACGTGATGGAACAGATCAACGTTTGGTATATCAAGTGTGATAGTTAAACACGAAGGTTTCAATTCGAGTATGTCCCGATCAATATTTGATTGGAAAATTTGTTTTGGCCAATATTGCGGAAATTGTGAAAGACAAGAAGGTCCGAAAAACCACGACGAATTTTGATGGAACATAACCCCACCTAGCAGCTAGGGTGTGTTGTTGAATGAAGGACACTTAATTAGCAACAAAAGTTTGAAGTTTGCAGGGAAGAGTTTGTATCCAAGTTAGCACGATGGTTGCATCACACCACAGATGCACTGAGACAGCAGTAATGCAATTCTTGAACAAGGCAACATAGTTACAAATTAACTGGGCTAGTAGATAAGCACAGAGGAGTTTAAGACGCGGGATGGTGATGGTTAGTAGTGGAGCGACACGATTTTTAGAAAGCACCAATGATGCTGCAAAGCCAGTTTCCGAAGAGCATCGAAGGTAAATGACTGCTGTGTAACCCTGATGTAACGCGTCATAAAATCCATACAATTGGTACGTGGGCGAAGGGATTAATATGAGTCGAGGGATCGAAACTTCAGAAAAGTTGTGAAGCGAATCAAGAAAGTTTGACAAATTGGGACAGATGGGGACAGATTCTGGCAACAAAGGGTCTTCCCATCCAAGTAAAGGCAACCACAGTTGTTGCAAAATGTATTTAGCGATCATGACACTAGATGCCATCCAACCACACGGGTCATAGATTTGGGCTATAAGCGATAACAATTTGCGTTTGTTTAGGTATAACGATGTCAAATCCAATGAACTAGGAAACGGAAATATAAAATTATCAGTATTGGGATTCCAAATGAGCCCTAAAATCGATATGCACAAATTTTTCAAAGAAGTATGTGCTTTCACAGGAATTTGATGAACGACCGGAATGTCTGTCAAAAGAACAGGAGAATTTCTACTCCACTTGCGGAGTTTGAACCCTCCAAGTGACAACAAAGCGCATAATTCTTCTTTGAGCGAAACTGCGCTATGACTTGAATCTGTACCAGCAATTATGTCATCTATAAAGATGTTGTTTTGCAAAATATCCGAAGCGTTGGGAAACTTATGACCTTCATCACGTACTAATTGTTGAAGTTTGCGAAGAGCAAGGAAGGGTGCTGACGCAACACAATAAGTAACCGTTATCAAAACGAAAGTTTTTATAGGCTGATCCGGCGATGTGCGCCGCCATAAGATACATTGATAAGGCAAATATTCGTGATCAATTAAGATCTAGCGATACATTTGTCTTATGTCACATGAAAAGACAAAAGTAAAGCAATGAAAACGAATGATGACATGTGAAATGGATGGTTATAATTTGGGTCCAGCGCACAACAAGCTATTTAAGGATTGGCCTGATGATACTTGGTAAAGTGGTTCGTAATAGGAGCAAAAGGTTTGCAATTGATTTAAGAGGTTGTCTTCTATCATCACATCGAGGTAGTACAACGAAGAGAGTGTGCTGGCAAAATTGGTAACAACTGAAGGAGGACATGAGACTGCTCCAAGAACAGCAAAACCAAATACTGTTTGGAGAACGAAAGGCAAATCAGGTTTTTGTCGAAATGGTCTTCCAATTATGAGTAAAGCTGCAAGGTCTGCGCCAAGTAGAGCATCGATCGGAGACGGCTTCTCAAACGAAGGTTCGGCAAATGTAAAGTGCGAAAGCGATGCTCTGATTTTGTTATCCACAGAAGAGCGAGGGAGATTCGAGGTAATTTTGTTCAAGATGAAGAACGGACTCGAATGTGAAACTAAATTTCCAGCTAACAAAGTTATTTGCAGAACGCAAACGCATTTCGAAGATGTGGGTGTTTCCCCAATTCCAGCAATTGTAACCTAAACTTGGTTACGTTTGCAGCGAAGCGATTGGGTACAATTTTCCTAAATAAACGATCCGTGGCTTGCTGTGTCAATAACAGCACGAGCAACAATGTATTGGGTGTCTGATACGAGAACGGTAGCCAAGAATACCGTTTTGTTATCGAATGAATCTGTGGTTAAGGAAGCGTCATTGCAACCTGCAGTTGCTTCAGATGCAATAGGTTTATTTATAACATGAGGCGATACTTCAGCCGAAGCAGGCGAGGTTGACGTACTTTCAAAGTGCAATAGCGAATGATGGTGTTTTGAGCATGTACGGCACACGAATTTTGAGTTACATGCTGTCACATAATGTGATCCTAGACAATTAATGCACAACTGTAGTTTTTTGACTGGATCAAAGCGTTGCTTGAGGGTTTTCTTTAAAACAACTGAAAAAGACGAAGGCTTATGTATAGGATTTTTACCAAATTTACAAGTTGAGTTGTCTACTGTCAACAAGGTGGTAACAGGTTTTGAATGAGACGAAGATTTTAAGTTTTGTTGCAAATTAAGTTTTGTTGCAAATTAAGTTTTGTTGTAAGTTTTGACGATGAGATTCCCAAAATGGTCTCAACATTTTCTCCTTGCATAGCTTGACTCTCAAGGAAGGCCAAAATAAATTCAATCTCAGGGAAATCTTTGGCAGCTGAGTGTTGGGTTTCAAAGTGCGAAGCAAGACCTTTGTCAAACTTCGACAACATGAATGTAGTGAAGAATACTTTGTACACATCGATGTTTTGAATCGAACTAAGGGAACAGAAATGTACAGTGTATGCATCGAAGAAGCGTCGTATTGATTCGGTTGAACGCCCTTCAATAGAATTTATTTTTAGAAGTTTTTCACAATGAAAGGCTATCTGTCTTTTAGGGTTATAGTAACGATTTCTAAGTATGCTTAAAGCTCTTCCGTAATTTGCGTTAATGAGCGTCAAATGCTCAATAATTTTCAAGGATTCGTCCTTCAATGACGTAAGCAAGTACTGAAATTTTTCCAAATTATTTAATTCAGAACTTGAATGTACAATTGATTCGAATTTTGCAATAAACGATGTCCAATCTGTA
>JAHWXV010285801.1:0-10846 GCA_024586415.1 Phrixothrix hirtus | reverse complement strand
TTGACCTATGACCTAGATTAAGGAAGTCCTTGGCCTATGACCTTGAAATTCAGCCTTGACCTATTTACTGTCATAGAACCCCCCATCTCCCCCTACTGTTATCTAATTAGTTTTCTTACTCTCGCAACTTTATCTCTCGCCACATGTGTTGTCGGATGACCAGCTTTGGGTTCTTGTTCTTAGACACTCTGCAATTCGCGAAAATGATGACTGACTATTACAAGTGATGATGCGTGGTTCTCAATACAATTTTTAAATTTTGTCGACTTTTGTGAAACGCTAGGTCGTGTTTAAATTTTTGAAATGTCATAAAATGAAGTCCGCTCATTTCGATTACCATTTGACCATTTCCGGGAATTCACTATATCCCATAAACTTAATGGGAATACTAAGGTATTCGCAGAAGCACATAAAGGTGGATTCTGCAGTACAATTTATAGATAAATGTAACCCAAAATAACAACCAAATAGTGCCTAGCAAATACCGTTGTTTTCTATCGACGAGTATATTCACCATGCCTATATTTGTATTTATCCAATCATTGTCACAGGTTTAACTGACAGCAACGCCTGTAGTAAATAAAACCACGTGTGTTTAACCAGGGTCGCCAAAGCTACAGTGGAGCCAGGCGTGGTCCATCGGTACTTGTGAGGCTAAACACGGTTAAGCCAAGACAGAAACGGTAAAAGGTGGGCGTCACTGTTCTCAACCCGATACTGCTACTGTGTAATGCTCATGGAAGATCCTGTATATCAAGATATTAGTGACCTACTTTAGAAGCCGAGACAAATGCTCTAATTATACTGCAGATACGGGATAAAGACTGAAAATAAAATATACTAAGCTAAAATTGCCCACTATTTATGACCGCTTCTGTATATTGCGGAGTGCTAACCTTATTATAAAATCAGGAGTGCAGCTCCCTTTCTTGTGGATAACTGATACAGATCTTTATTTAACAGTAATTGAACAAACGATGAACTGAGGCTATGGATACACCCTGTATATCGAAGGTAATATCGATTGTCTATATGAACTTCAGTTTTGATTAACGCGGCACAAGATTCTTCTTATGCTTTACTTGGCATAAATTATTTCAAAATGACTACTAAATTTTGACAACTCTGTATATCATTACTAGCAAAATTGATGACAAATAATATTGTTATGAACGTTTTAAATTTGACGTGATACAGATACTTTCTAATTTTTGGTGAATAACAAAATTCTGGATCAGAATTAAATTTGCTAGACGCACACTGTATAATTATAATAGTAGGTAAAAGTTATGTTGTTAAACTAAAAAAAACAGTAATTGAGCACAAGACATGTTATATAATTAATTATTCACTTTTCACATTTACACAAGTCAGGATAAAGTCAGGACAAATCAAATATTCCTTACAAATTTTTAACAACAATTTTTGACATTAGCCAACGCAACCGAGATTCGTATTTATTAGTAAAACAAAATTCAACGTGGTTTAAGACCACCTCAAGGAGCAAACAATACTTGCGTTAGCGACATTTAAAGTATACAATCCTCTTATATACAAAGGAAAAGAAATCATGCGTTTCGTGGGTATGCAAATATTTCATAAAACAAATTAATTTACTGGAATCTACTGATTTAACTAATTAGGGCAACAAGATGTTAACTCATTAAAATTCATAGTCTAAATTTATAATACACAAAATGGTTCGCTGAAACGCGTAATGGTGAAAGTTCAAATTCATTTGTTTCGTATCAAAGAAATTATAGGTGTCTTTTGTGTAATTTCTTTGATTTCATAACACAAACAGATCGGGAAATAAACGCCCCTCTTATTACGCGACGTTAAACAAAAATCTAAATTTTCGCAGCAATTACTTGTGCATACGGTAAGATCGCCTAACACCAAGGTTTTAAAGGTGACATAATTGAGAAATCACTTACAGTTGAGATGGTCCGCGTTTGATTGTTAGAAGCGGAAGCCGTCGCTTCTATTTTTCAGATTAGATAAAGGACCCAGCGGGTGGATACCAAAGGAAGATGGCACTGCCTTTTTCTTGTCGATTTAATTACCCCAAATTATTTGGAAATTCAAATTCAGCGACTCTGCTTGTTGGATTTCTTTAAAAGTTCGACAAGGGCAGATTAGGGTATCTAAAATAGAAACACACAGTACTTCTGAACTCAAGCCTTTTATTACATGCGACCTTTCGTACTTCTAATTATTTCAATTGATAATCTAAAACTGACTAATGAATCGCGATTTCCCTCGAGAATTTTTGCCAACGCCACTCTAGCCTTGAACGGGCGCCGATATTCCTGACGCATTTGTAATCGCTCCAATTGTGCCGTTGACTACTTTACAAAGTTTTCGCAACTACGATATACATTAATTACTTATATGCTTATACTAGAAAGTTCCCTGCAAGCACACGACCTCCCATTCCCCTTGAGGCGTATGTAAATTAAATTTTGTTGTTTGTTAAATCAACAAAGCTGACCCAAACATCTGTAAAAATAAATGGAGTTCTTTCAGTATCATGGTTTTGCTATGTATTTCTAGAATGTTTAATTTTATGCCTTATACGAGGTGCATTAAAATAGTTAATTATATTAGTCAATTTATTCCTTAGAAAAATGACGTCTTAACTGATTTTAAATTAATTCTTATTTTAATTAAATTCTTTAAGTAAATAATGTATGTAGTAGTGCTTGCTTACTATTTAATATTTCGAAAAAAAACCAATGAGAGCTGATATCATCAATTTCTTTTCTTGAATCAATGTAAGTGGCATCTACCAAACGAATAAAATATCGAAATAGCTACTCCTTGGTTTAGCGTTCGTAGTCTTATTCCCAATATTTATCATATGCTACGAAACTGTAACACTACTGCGAGATAAGCCAATAATTGTAGGTTTTACTGTTTTCGGTTAGAAAGTTTGTTTCAAAAAATAGATTAAGTATTCCCTAGCCGACCTTGTGCACTTATTCTGATCTTCATTTAATTATTATTTAGCCTTTCAAGTTAAATGTTATGTATTTTTCTAAAAGATTTCTAACCCGATTTAATGCCCTTTTAATTTAATATTAATTTTCTTAACAAATGGAATGTATAAAAATTTGTCTTTAAGAAAAGTAACGCAAGCAAATTTGATCATAAGGGGATATTAGTTAAATTATGCGTTAATTTTCATTAAATGTGATATTAAGGTTACTAGTCGCGCCGGTTGAGAGAAAAATCAGTCGATGTAATAGAAAAACATTTAAAATGCGGGAATTCTACAGCGGATGCCTTGAGAAACGGAAAAAACTTCTTTTTTCCGTTGTAAACGATGCTAGTACTTTCGCGTAAATCAAAATGTCAGTTTAGTAGGCAACGTATACCAAATATATTAGCAATTAGATGCTGTTAAATATCGTAGAACGTTAGAGCTGACGTACATTTAAATGTCCAAATCTTTTGCAAAAATTAATTACATTTTGACATAACTTCGTCAAATATAATCTCTGAAATACGTTATTGGCGTTTTTGTAGACTGTGATAGCAATAAAATACCTATAATAACAAAAACGTCACACTAATAGGATTGCATGGCGTGTCTATCCCTACTGTTTAAAATATTTCCATGAACATTTTTTGCGAATAAAAAATACCTCACACTAATAGAGATTTTAGCGATATTGCACCCATTATTGAAAGTTCGGGTTGCTCATATATTATGTGATGTGAAAGATCGGAATATTACCTCGAATAGTACAGCATAAAAGTGGAACATAACATTCTAAAATTAATCAACTGGTCTTCTAAAGCAACCCAGTTCTGAAGAAATTTCAATTATAAATCTAGAAGCAACTTCCACCACCAACACGATAACGATGGACCATAGATCGCCACTTTAGCAAGTTAGTGAAGGCAAATAAGCGATGCAGAGGAATGCCTTACGAATTCGCTTTGGAACAGGTTCGGCAGCGTATTCAGGTCTGCAAAAAACTTATTAACTCCCAGAATCGCCGTTTTTTCCTAAGAATTGTAGCACGAGATGAAAATAGATCTGTCTACGTAATTCTAACAAATCAAATTACTGGTTTAATGAGAATTAATCCACATAACCTGCGGTAAACTATAAAGGCTTCGAAACACAGGTCACATTTTGTACTTGGCGGAATTAGGTGCACAACGAGAACATAAATCATGTACTATTTCAGCAGAATGGCATCCCCTACTCACAGATGCATGAGGATTGCCTTGGACCGGACGGCCGGTTTCCGATGTCTTCTTCGTAGTCCCACGCTGAATAGGTTGCGACTAATCTAAAACGAATCAACTAGTGTCCTGTTCAAAACTCATGGTATAGATACCTATATCTGCGTGGATATAAGAATTACGCAGGAACTGCTAAGCGCATGCAGTCATTCGCAAGTATTTATTTTATATAACTTTTTTCATGTTTGATCTGGCGACATATCTCCACGAGGTTACGGTGTATACCATTGTCGGACAAATGAACACCTTCTAGAATCTAATTTTGTTTTGCAAGGAGAGGCTACCGGAATGATTTATCAAATCTGACAATTCCTTTGCACTGAATTTTGCCTGAGAAGTGTAAAAATCGACGTCCTCTCTTCACCACCGATGTATTCTCCTACGTGTAAAGAACACTGCTGTACGCTTTTTCGCACTAACGTTGAGTTCACACAGCCAAAACTAAGTCTCTAGCCCAAGCAATACATCTTAGAGATTATGCAGGGCTAAGTCGGAATCTCGGGAGGTAGATAAGACAGTGATGTCGTGTTGGTGTGTCTAAGCAGTTCACTGCACTAGACTGTATACAGTAGCAGCAAGAGGAAAATAGTTTCCGCCATCCCCGCCTCTACATCCTTTAGTCGCGAACGATGTTCCTACAGCTTAATTTTAAACGCCCTTTGACTAAGACATGAAGCAATCAGCCGGACGAGCTTCTGAATAAAGTTTGCCTCCAGCATCCTATGCAGTAAACCTAAGTGATAAACTTTGTCTAACGCTTTTGCGGCGTCTAGAAAAACTGCTGCTATAACATCTCTGGAGGAGAACTCTACAGTGATCTCTTCGGCCAACTGGAGTACCTAATGAGTTAATCCCAGTCTGAAACCGAACTGCTGGTCGGCAGTGATTTCGGTCATGCCAGACGCATATATCCGAACCGCTCCAATAGTTTTACCGCACAAGAGATGCAGCGGTAACTCTGAGGAAATCGTCGGTATTTGGAGGTTTAGGAATTATAATGATATATGAGGTTTCCCAGGATGAAGGGAAGCGTTAAACTGCGACGACGATATTTGTGACGTCGGCGACCGTCTTTTGCAGAGTTAGGTGACTACTCTTTGTATGTGAAATTACCAATGTAGTTTAACATAGGCCCAAATTGAGGAGAGTTTTTTGACCTCTAAAGCCGACTTATCACCAATATAATAAATACTAGTCTCTTAGACAAATTATTTATAGAATATCCAAATTTCATCAAAACTGGAGGTGGACACTTGCCAGTGAACGTGGTTTGAAATATGTGTAATGCAGACGTTGATACAAAACACGGGTATAAAAATAAATAAAGGTTATACAGGGATCGTATGGTTATCTTGACAATTTGGTTCAATAATTTCTAGTTCTGTGAGTTTCTCATATAAAATAAAATTCAAAAGTAGTATGCAAATATTTGTAAATTATGGACGCACATCTGCATTATTTATAAGTAGTAATTTTTATTTATTTTGTAATAAATTATGGAATTCAAAATCTTGTAATATTCTTACTTAATTAAATTTATGACTGTCAACTGTATTTAAAATTTATTCTTTTAGCGAAAAGAATTTATTAGTTATAAATCTTTTAATTATGTAATAAATGCTAAATCTTTTAAAGTTACAAGAGTGTTCTAATTTTTAAGATTAATTCATACATTTTTATGCCTAGAGATTCAGGTTGCATAAATTCCTTCTTGCATGGGATATGGTAGAACCTGGAGGTGTTCTAACCTTTATGGGAATTTTATCTAAGAAGAAGGAATCTAATTCAACTTTTCTCCATTAAAAAATGTCGACTTCGATCGAGTTTGAATTCGCGTTATTTGACACATAGGTAAACATTTCAACCCCTAAGCCATCGGGGCTGTTAGTTTAATAAATCTTTTAACTTATGAACTGTTGTTTACTATTACAAATAAATACTATTTATTATAGTAATGTAATGATACAATAACAATATGCTGCGCGACAACTTCATGGGGTGCATTGTTCGCCCACATGACTATCATGATAACATGTTATTCTGACAAAAAGTTCATGATGTTAAAACACAAAGTGCAAGATTAAGAGATTTATATTAGTTTATTTATTTTAAAAGTAGTTCTGTGGTTTATTCATCGAAAATAGCTGATAAAGTTGCGGAGTGCTAACTTCACTTTGCGAGACTTTAAATTGACATAACGTTCCGTTATTTATTTTAATACTATGGTTGCTATGAATGATCGTTAAAACCCTTTGGGGAATATCCGAACTCTCAAAAGAACTACATGTTACGAAATTCGAATAGTTGTTTAAAAATGTTTGTAACAGAAGTTCCGATAAGAGTTCTGCTGATCTCTTGAAGAGGTCAAACGGCTATGCGCTGTGACGTGAAATAAAAAATTGTAGACGATTAACGTTGCGAGACTAGAAATTTTCAAAATCCTAAGTGGGTACAATATATCCCCGTTTACGAGCTGTTCCGATAAGAGTTCTAATCGTCCCGCGAAGAGCTCTAACAGTTATGCTTAACAATCGTAGCGCTGTGACGCAAACCAAAAAGTTATGGACAATTCAAATTTCTACTCTTGTGGAACTAACTGAACTCTTATCAGTACTGTCTATTACCAGGAAGCTTTCTCCCACATTTTTGTTCCCGTAACTTTAACCGTTCGTAACTTTTTTATTTCGTACCACAGCGTTATGTAACTTCGTTGCCATCGAAAATTTTTAAACACCGGCTCGAATTTTCTTAGTGTGAAAATTATTGTTGGTAAGGTGCAGTTCTTTTGCGAGCTCTGGTTACCCCCCAAAGAGTTTTAACAATTATTCTTAATAATAATAGTGCTGAAATAGATAAGAAACAAATTAAGTTGTGTTAAAGTTACATAAAATGTGAAGTTGGCCTCCACAACTTCGACTACTATTTTTGATGTTTAAATCGCAGAACTTTTTTGAAACTGTTAAGGAACTCCAAACTCTTAGTGGGAGCTATTAGTAGACTTGTTAATTTGTAAAAGTTTTCATAATGGGTGACCAACTTTTCACAGAACCTTGTTATTCAACTCATTTATCTATTTTGATGCACTTTTCAATTATTTTTCAAAGGCATAGGATTCTCAAAAAAAATTGATGAAAATATAGCCAATTGTGTCGTTATTTTGAAAAACAATGCGGTATAAGTTCAGTAAAGCTGAACAAGGTTTCTAAACAATCGTGCTAACGATGTTGAGAAATTTTATAAATACTTAAATTGTCATTGCCTTATCTTTAAGAATTTTGTAGATGTAACGTTTTTATAGTTTATGATAAGTTTATATATGTTTCCGCAATTTGTCCCTCAGCTTTTAATTTGGCTTTATCAATGACTGATTTTAAAAAGCCTCATACAAAACGACTCATTGGGATTAAATCAGTCGAGCGCAGTGACTACATGGTCGATCTAGTATAATGCAGTATTTCATCTCACAGGGTGAGTGTAATATAATGGGTATCCTCTTAAAAGCAGTTAGAGGAAGATTCATAGACACCTTTTCAATTAAAAAAAGTAGGTCAAAAGATAATGGTTTTGCATGAAAATCAACTTGAAGTAATAGTATAAATTAAGTTCGGACCTGTTCGATTTTCGTAGTAATTCATTCAAGGCATAGATTTTGTTTTGGCCCCTAACGTCATGGCCGGTTACCATGACAATTCGATTGTACGTTGATATTTCTCTCAATTTTATATTTTAAATTAATTTAATGTAAAAGAAACTGTACAATTCTTTAAAAACGCGATAATCATATAATAGATATTTCTTTATTAATCTGATATAAAATAGATCAAATTTTTCTTTGCATCGATATTGATTTATTTAAACAAAATTACAATAGTTGCGACAGCGTTTTCTTAGGGATTATGCAAAATAGTTTTTATGGGTTTACAGAAGTTTACCCATAAATGTTTACATTATGTTCAGTCGACTATAAAAATATTTGAATTGGAATTTGCTATAGTCATATTTTAAAAAATGTAATAATATATTTGTAAACGTAATGAAATTTATTCATACTTTGTTAAATATTATAGAAATAAGTTTAATGCGTATAATTTATTATGCGTAAATAGTGTTAAACGTTAATAGGTAAGTAGTTACAAAAAGAAAATATGAACGTATTTGCAATATATTTTATTTATTAATTACAAATTAAATTCGTTTTCGAAATTTAAAAGATAACAAAAGGAAATTGGTCAAAGTTAGAGAAATGTCTGATCCATTTGAAAAACTAACATAATTTTATTGAATCTAGTTCAGAGCGTCAATTTCATTTTATACGACTATTGTAAATAGTAGTAGCAATTTTAAATTGTAAATTGTAAATTTAATAAAATAAAATGTAAATTTGGGCGAAGACCTATTAATTTATTAGATTAAAGTAGCAATAGTATTCCAATAGTAAGAATTGCATCAGAGTCGACTTGAAAATTTTACAAAAAAGATTATATGATAAAATTAGGAAAAATTTTATTTTTAAGACAAGACCAAGTTTTGAAAGTTTAGGTTTCTAGTAACTTCAAATCTTGGCCCCATTATATGAGACTCGCCCTGTACTTTGGCTAAATTTTATTATGTTGCGTTTTGTATATAGAATTATGATATCGTAATGGTTGTTATCGACCGAGTAAGTGGATAAAATGCCATATGGAAACATCTGACTCTATATCATCAGTTTGTTAACGCATGACAAAACCAAAACTCATTGTGTCTGTAAGGTCGAGATTGTGACTTCGTGTTAAACTGGTAACGGCCCAGTTTCTGCTCGTAGCGCCTTTTGCTGATAACACAGTTGACTGGTTCTGGAACGCTTACGTGATTGGGTAGCTTTTTGTGGTCAGAAAAGGATAGTTTGAATTAAGGATAGCGAGCACTCTACAGTAATTAAAAACTTTTATGCGTTTGCGTTTGTGGAGCTCCAGTGTAAACCTTTGTATGCAATTGCTTTTATGTTAAGGTAGTGAAAATTGGATCTACTATTTACTTTTAAACTTATTTTCGTATTTGCATTTTACTATTTGAATGTGCTTGCCTAGCGTATATTTGTTTGGTTTACCCTAAGCAATCTGACTTTTGAAACTATTTGTTGCGTTTTTAGCTTCATTTTAACTGTTTATTTGATTTTAGTTTTAGATTTTATGCTTTGTGCTCAACATAATTTGTTTGATGACTTTTAGGTCATTTATTGTTTGCTTTTACTGTATACATCGGAGTAAGGATTTTTGTAAATCCAATTACCTAGTTTATTTACGAAACAGTGATTTTGTATTCATATACATTTATCAATTAAAAATTGGTGGTAACTATTTACACCATATTTATCCTAAACTAAAACGTTATAGATTACCATGTATAGAATAATCAGAAAAGCAGGTTACGACTTTTTAAAATTGTTATTTAGCCTACCAGGTGGCAGGTGTCATTTAGTCAATTAATTATACGCAAATGCGGCTTACGCTTAACGTTTCTTTTGAAAATGGCGATAGTCTGGCGCAATTAAAATGTTATTAATAGTTTCGTATTAAAGGGATAGTAGCGAGTATGGACAATACACGTGTTTTTGATCTCGTCGAGTTTGTAGTTAAGGTTTTTTTCAGAAGATGGTGCCTAATGAAATATTTTTCCTTGTAGAATTCTGTACACAAGCGAATTGATATACTTGCTGGATAAATCGCGTTGCAATTATTATTAGTGCTTATCCATTAATCGAATCGGCAGCTAAGAACGGAATCTAGGTTTTTGATCTAAGTATAGTGTATTGAAATAAGCAAAATTAGTACGTGTGGTGTCAATTTAATTGTTTTACAGGCGTCTGTTTAGAGGCAATTTGTTTTGCACCTTGCAACAATCCAATTGTTTATATACCTCATAAAAACCAGTTAGGAAGACCTCGAAATTCAAGCTTTCGCAGGATTCTGGATTTTGTGGTGGTAAGCGCCTCTTTATGTATGGTCACTAGTAACATGCTTTTTGATTTTCGATCTTACTACTATTAGTTACTGCGTAATTATTGACTAAGGGCCAATTCCATAACAAAATTTAATGTTTCCTTTAAATTTAAAGTCTCCATTAAAATCTCAAGTAATTTCATAATCAACATTTTTAATTAATGAAATGTTTAACAGACAATGAATTTAATGTGAGATATTTAATCCATTAAATATATAATATAGCAATTAACCAAGACAGTTAATTCTGCCTGAATAATATTTTGTCAAATTGATTGAATTAACTGTAAAATAAAGAATACTTTATTATGGATGTTTTAAATATAAGCAGTTCTTCATTATCTGATGTTGAAGTTTATGACAGAAGGATGAAAAAGTACAAAAAAAGAATAAATAATTTGGAAGTTTGTGATGCAATTGATTTTTTTCAAGAATTTAGAATCAAGCAAGTTATATGATTCCCATTAACACCTGTGGATATGAATAGACGACTGCAGGTGGCCGTTTATCTAAGATGACGCGCTTTCTCAAATACAATGCTTAGCAAACGCAGAAATTGCAGCTTCGTAGTTTTAAGATTTTTTAGAATAATTATTATATAAGCT
>JAHWXV010285738.1:0-13128 GCA_024586415.1 Phrixothrix hirtus | reverse complement strand
AGGATATTGTAAATTTTATTGATGTCTTTTATCCTTTAGAAATTTTAAAACTTTCTAGAATTTACTTACATCTACCCTTAGCTAATTTCTTATAAATTAAAAATCTTTTCAAAAAATAAATCTATACAATTAATTTAATTTTTCTGTTAGATTCGCGTTAATTTATGAATTAAATTACGTGAATCTAACAGTCTGCTTAACATTTTAGGAACCCACTAAGTGCAAACTTTGCGAAAATTTAGATGGTCATAGATAATCGCGTCCAATTCCTATAGTTATATCGATGAGGGAAGCAATTCCTGGTACCTTGAGCAGCTTTTCTTCCAAAAAATCTTTTAAGACGACGAGCATTCGCTACAGTTATGGATGTTGGCCGAATGTGATTATGTGGGATATTTGAAACATCTTCACTGCTTTCAGAGAATTTTTTACATCACCCATATACACTAGAACATGAAAAATTGTTTTCCCAATATGTACATGCAATCTTCGCAGAATTTTTGCAAGTTTTGCGTTTTCGTTTGCCAAGAATTTAACAATAATTCGCTGTTCCATATCCGACGTGACAGTATTGCATGACATCTTGTGTTGGCTGCCACATAGACTTTTTCCAGAACAAAAGCCCATCAGGCCTCAAGATTCTATATAACTTTGATTGCTATCTTAATTAAGCACGTCATAAAAAATGTATTCCGGGTCAACATCTGTTAGATTTTGCTGTTTGTTTAAGAATATTGGATAAATTAAGCGATATCTAGTACCATGTACGTTAATCTTTAATATAATTTTAGCTAAACAAGGATTCATTAAAATAATTTAGAAATTCATCTTATAAAAGAAAGATAAAGTTAAATTAAAAATCTATTTGAATACATCTCGCATTCTTACTTTTGGAATATTGTCTAGTAGTTTTAGTTAAAACTTCGTTAGTATTACGTCAGAAATTTTAGAAAATTGTTGCAATGCACATAAAATCACGCTCCAATAACAAACAAGGTTAAACCCGTATATTACAAAGTATAAAGTTATGCACATAAGGAATTAACGGGCATCATACCATTTAAATCTTAAGAAATAATTAACTGGGTTACAATTTAACAAGTGTAAAGGTATTTTTATCGGCGGCTGACTGACGGGATAATATGACCTAGTCGGGTGAAGTACGAACGTGTGAAAAATCATGAGGCGAGGGGTACAGTTACCTGACAGGTACGCTTAAGTTTGATGGTGTGGAAAGTGACCACTTCTTGTTCGGAAATGTTTTATTATTTCTTTTATGAAAATAGTATTGCCTCTATTGAAGTTTTAAAGTACCTGCCTGGCTTTAGGCACTTTAGCAGTAAATCCAAGTTACTTGGGATAATTACTTCAATGTAAAGACGGCCAACTCTGTTTAGGTATTATTCTACCCCTGGGAGTTATTAATCCTAAAAACTGAGGTATTTCGAGTCAAGAGGGCACTTTACCTGAACTGCAAAACTTATTTTTTTCGTAACATTTTTATTTTGACACATAATGTAATAAACAATACGTCATTTTAAAGGCAATAAAAATGTTTAAAAATGATATACTCTTTATTGAAGTCGATAAGTCTCAGCCGTTAGTCACAAATCGACTTCAAAATTTTCATCAGTTTATACCTTATGTTTAATTTACATTCAAAAATCAAGTTGCCATGAATCTAATGTTATGAATTTTGATAGCTAATGCTAGTTTAATTACAAGTAGAATTAGTAAATTTTTGTTTAAACGAAACTAAATTAAAAACCAAGCTTATTTGAAAATGAACCATATTCAAATACAGAGTACCGTAATATGCATTTCTGTTACAGGTAGAGAGAACGGAAATGCAGAACAGGTACGACGATTTTACATGGAAACCTATCCCGAAAGAAATATCCGCATGCCCAAACACCTACACACGTTCCTAGAAAACTTGTTCAGGCAGGATAATTTAATAACAGTCATCACGATAGAGGCGGACCAAGGTACAGAAGAACGGTAAAGAGGGAAGACAGAATACTTGAACTTGTAGAGGTAAATCCTAGCACAAGCACAAGAAAAATAGCTTCCGAAGAAGTCATTGCCTCTTCTACTGTTTGGAAATTTCTGCATGAAGCCCTTCTTTATCCATTTCATGCCTAAAAAGTTCAGGTACTTTATGAGGGTGATTCTCAGTTACATCTGAATATGTGTAACAGTATTTTGCAAAAATCCCTACACTGCAGCTTTGCCGGCCGTGGTTAAACACTCGTGACTTCTGCCACAAACGTTATTGTCAATTTAGCCTGTGACACATCGAACCACTCTAGTGCATTCCTAATAGGCTTTTCATTAAAAAACGTTCAACCACGATGAATATTTCCATTTAAATAGTGATAGTTTATGTAACAATTCCACTTAATAAATCATTTGTTCCTTGAGATCTGATTGATTTTTTTAAAATTAATAGTAATGTTTGCTCCTTAACTACATACTCAATTTACTCAAAAACGGTTGCTGATATCCCCTTAACCTTCATAAACTGGAGCGGGGTGCAATTGCACCCTAGACGTCAATTTTATAAAATATTCTCTAAAATAATTCTTTTTACTTGATTTTCTCTGAAAAATCATTCATTTACATATTTCTAATATAGTATAAAAAATTACGATAAATTGCTATTTATTATAACAAGTTTTAGTGAGCTTTATTACTTGGGGTAGAGTTGCACCCCGCGCGGTATTTAATTGCAGTTATATATTTATCAGAGTTTTATATATTTGATCTTAGTTGGATTAGAAGTTGCTTCACCATGATATTCTGTAGATTCAGCTTAAGTTGTAAAAACATGTATAAAGCATTCTTTTGTGAATGATTACTGTAAGTGTCAGCGAATCCCTAAATGTAATCTTTTGTAAAATACGAAATATATGTTTTTACATGTTATCATTTTATATTTTCCCCTTCTTACCTTTAGGTTTCTGCATTTAGCTTTATTTTATTTTAGTATCTCGAGAAAGGCTGGAAGAGAGATAGTGTTCAATATCGCTTGTAGCTAAGGTATGTAATTTGTCAACTTTGTCTATTAGATACTCTCATTTGCGTCGGTTGTCGTGTAGGCGATTATAAAAGTGAGTGGACAACGGAAAGTTCGAAATAAAAATAAGCTTACAAACGTCGAACGGCAATACTAGAAACAGACGATTATGACAGTGATTTTGATGTTGATTTGGCATTAAAAGAACGGGCAAGTGATATCGACGAAGTCGATATAGTGACTGAAGCTGATGAAGAAGATGAGGTTTTGCATGTTTCTGATAATGGAGATGAACCTGCAGATTCCACGGATATGGTAAGCCAATCAGCGAATTTTAATAGTCGTTATCCAGTTTATGTTACTAAAGATAGTAGTGTGTGGGCAAAAGTTCCATTTAATACAAGGGCGAAGAGAAGTTTTGAAGGATTCTAGCTTTTCGAAAAAAATGTCACTTTCAGTATCTTAAAAAATTTCAAATATTACCGTAACTATCAAACCTAGAAAGATGTAGTTTTAACTGTTCGACTAAACCTAAAAAATATATCTTTTCATTGCAAAACTACTATGTTGAATTTAAAATTTTACTAGGTATAGATATTCAATTTTTAAATTCTTCAATCACTGCTAACTTGACTTTTTTTAAATAAAATGATATATTAATTTTACACCTCAGGATGTGGAATTCAATTTCCTTTCGATTTTGTTAAGGTATTAATTGTTCTATCTGTAAAAGTTTGGGAGATACTCCCGATTTTCTAACGTTTTGCAGTTTATACATGTTGAGCATTTTATCAGGCTAAGAACTGGTAATATTGTTGCTGATATGCTTAAAGAGTGGCCAACAAAACATCACATGACCACTTGAAACGAATAAGAACACAAACCAGAACAAAGACTGAAACACCATTAAATTAAATGTTCGAAATGTTGTCCGTGTTGGGCAATCCACAAGTCAAATCTTTTTTAAGAGACTTCTGTACGTTTCTGAGCATTTCTGGAGTAATTTCTCGAAATGTTTCCAAAATTCGATAATGCATGTCTTCCTTAGTAGTTGCTACTGTTGCATAAACTTTACTTTTGATGAATCCCCATAAAAAAGATCGCAACTTGTAAGATCTGGTGATCTTGGTGGCTAATTAATGGACCTTTCAAATCCGATACAATGATCAGGAAAATAAGCATTCAAAAATTGACGAACTTCGGCAGCATTGTGTGGACGAGCCCCATCGTGTTCAAACTACATCTCTTGCCAAGTACCCAAGAGGACATTTTCCAGCAGTCCGTGTAAATTATTCTGGAGGAACTGCAGATATACCCTACACGTCAAATGCTGGTTATGAAAGAATGGACTTACGATATGTGTGCCAATAATCCCCGCCCACACATTCACAGACCACATTTACTGGCTATTTACTGTAGCGAATTGATAAGAATTCTCTGTGTCATAGTAATAGCAGTTATGACGATTCACAAAGCCATTCTTATGGAATATGTCTTCATCGGAAAACATTATTTCATTAATAAAATTTAGGTCACGATTAATTCTTTGAATCGCCCATTAACAAAAAGTTAATCTGTTTTCGAAATTTCTTTCGTAGAGTTCCTAATATTTGTGGTACTTTAAAATCGTATGCACCGAAGATTCGCTGACATTAGTAGTATTAATAATTTCCCGAACACTGCACTCTGGATTGTCCTGTACACATAATAATACCTGCAACTGATCTTCGTCCGTGAGTTTTGAAAATTTAATGGATCCAGTATTGGCATATCTCTCCAGCAGCAACTTAAATGTCCTCTTATTTGGATGTCTTTTATTTGGATGTGCGTAAAATCTTTGCGCAAATAACGGATTTCTGTTACATTATCTGAGCTCAAAAACCATATCTACTAATTCTTTATATATAAGTAATACTTGTTAACAAAACAACAACAAAATGACACCTAAGAAAATTTGTATAACACACGATAACAGCTAACTGCAGCTTTCAAAACACGGCTTTCTCGTTAAAAAATGATAGTGGAAAGTGGTCTTCGCTAAAAGACTAGAAAATCGGGAGCATCTCCAAAACTGTTACAGATATACCCACTAGTACCTTAACAAAATCTAAAGAAATTTGCATTCCGCATCCATGTAAAAATTAACATGTCGTTCTAATTAAGAAAACTAAGTTAGCCGAGATAGAAAGATCTAAGAATTGAATATCCATACCTAATAAAGTTTTAAATTCAACATGGTAGTTTTGATACGAAAAGATATATTTTTCACATTTAATCGAACGATGAAAACTTCATCATTTTAAGTTTGATAATTACGGTAATATTTGAAATTTTGTAAGACACCGAAAGTGACATTTTTCTTCCAAAACTTGGAATACTTCCAAAACGGTACGACATAGAACAAATGTTAGGACATCAAGGTGGCCCTAAAATTTAACAATGAATCCAAAAATACAATAAAGTATAGGTTGTCGTATTTTTTCCATCACCTATTCATGAATGTATGGGTAATGAATACGTGCCAAGCGAAAGAAGTGCGTTAAGATGGTTTGGACATGTGGAACGAATGAGTAATGAATGATTAACAAAGAGAATATATGAAGCAAGTATAAATGTGAAACTAGATAGGGGTGACTGGGAAGAGATGGCTTAATATGATTGAAGAAATTGTAAAAGGAAAGAGAATAATTAGAAAGAATAGAAGATATTGCCAGAAGCGATGTATGAATTTAATGGAAGCAAAAGAAACGTGTAAAGCCAGAAGCGAATGGAGAAAAATAGTGAATTGGTGATAGTAGAGGTTATAGGATCGATGGGTAATAGTGGGATGGTGTGGATACTGTATAGTGCTAGGAGTTGTGGTGAAGGGTGATGGTAGCGATGTAGGTGAAGCGTGTTGGTGTATGGGTGCATGCAGTGGTTAAGAAAGTGGAGGGTCGGTATTGGGTTTCGCCTACGCCGCTAAGGGAATGGGTTGATTGGTAATAGTAACAGTAGTGTTGTATTGAAAATAATGAAGTTGATGTGCATTTCCGATATATCCGAAGGTCCACTATCTTTGAAAATAATTTTACAATGCGGAGAATTTGATCGGGCGCAACACTTTTATTTGAAACCTTTTCTTGAAATGTCAATAAGACTGTTACGGGACTTTGATCTTACGCTAGACAACCGATATATGTAGTTGTTTCTTCTATACGGGTTGAAAATCGTTGCCCTGGCATAAGGAATGCTTTTAACTGCTGCGATTTCGGTATTAGCGAATTCAATGCAGCGAGTACCTGGAGATTGTTTCCTGCAAACCTTGTAGCGCGTTTGTAAGATATTGACTATGGAACACCCGAATTCTTTAATAGAGTTTCACACAATGTGCACGTCTCGGACTCTAGTAATTCTCGTACTACCGTGATTAGTAAATTTTTCAAGAGCTTTGGCAGAGGCTGACTTTCACATTAGATTTTCTTTATATTCTTGACGTATGTGCTTAGCTTAATTATATCTTAATTACATTGCGAAGTAAAAATGATCTTTTCGTAAGTGATGGAATGTAGTTGATGCTATAACTTGCACGAATAATACCGCGCATTTTTGTCGTCTAGACTTTTTATTAATTTTCTCTAGCTTCCCTCAAGTCGTGTGTTTGGCGTATCAGATGCTTGCATTTCAAACTGATTCTTCGTTTATGTCTAGTTTGAAGGCGTTGAATCTGCCCGCGGTCAAACTTACCCTGTCTAATTTTTCGTTCATTGCCCTGCACTGTGAATGGTTTATTTTACAGTTGGTATTTTACGTTTCTTTATTTTTATGGTGTAAGAACCCTTCTTTATACTCCTTTTTAAGAACACGGTTTGGTATGGCACATTCGAACTTTGTTTATTTCACTTAAATCTTGAAATTTTACGTTCGTTTCAACCTTTTTATATTACGCTTTGGGTTTTAAATTACTGTTTAGAAAAATACAGTAAGTGCCAATTTATTAGATTTTTCTAATGTGATTTGAAATAAATCACGAGGATTCCAATAATGCAAAATCCCTTAAACTTTATTTTTACCTTCTTTACGGAATATATTTTTTGCAAATAAATTATTTTATACTAGAGGGTATTCATGCCAAATTAAATTTTTTAAAGCATAGTTTCTCCCTTAAAGGCAAATATGAGAATCAAAAGTATTCACTGTTCACTTCGCATGAAGGAGAATACCTTGACGGTTGTCTTATTCAGGTCATATCAGTGTTTCCATATGATCCTATAAAATTACCGAAAATGGTTAAAAGGCCGATAATAAATAAGGGGCCCTTAAATTAGGATTGTTTATAACATAATATTTAGCGGGGCATCTTGCGGAATTTGCTAGTTAGTCTGTATCACTACAAGCATTAAAAGTTCTTTAAATATTTATTCCTTCTTTTACGAGTCCATTAAGTTAAATTATATGAATACTTGTGGTCGTGTTATTACACACTTTAATCAAGATTATTTATATAAGTCGTATATTGCATATTTAATCGAGAACGAGACTTTAGTGTTTAAATTAAGGTTATATTAAAATTTGGTGTCACAAAATTTGAATTTTAAATACCATTCACTCACATGAAAAATTAACCTCAACATTCAATAACGAATATTATTGTTAGATTCTAGAATGATATGCATAACTGGTATTACTTATTTTTATCTCATTAACAATGTTTTTTTCTCAAAGTTGTTTCTACGTAGTACCCTAATATAATACCAAAAATTAATAGTTTAGATGTATATCAAACATCCACTGTTTCTACATTGTCTAGCACAAGTCAGGATACGTCAACACAATCATGTAAATGCAATTAGCAGACCTGGTTGAATTAAACATTTAAATCCTATATTTACAAAAGTTGCGAGCTATACAAGAACCCTTGAATAATGAACTGCTCTGACATAGTTTTGAATTAACGTACTTACAGTGTTTTATCTTAAAATAAAACTGACAAAGAGGAACAATTATATGCAAAACTATTTAAATATACTATGTACGGTATTAAAGATAGTAATTAAAAAGACTTTAAATGACCAGTCATTGGTTAACAATTGGAAATAATTAAGGAAGTATGCATGAAACAAGTACCACTCATAAATTAAGAATTATCAAGAAGGCGAGAAATGATTTAAAATTTAGTAAGCAAGAACACAATCTAAGATATTAGTACAATTTTCTTGTTGATTTGGTAAATAAAACAAGTTCAGTTTAAATGATATTGTTTCGCCTTTGCTTGCGCTAACGTTTATAACACGTAAACAAAATCTATTGAAATTGGTTGTAAGCAACACAATATTTATCAATTGAAATCCAATACTCCTTAACGTGTATCCATCTATTTATAGTGTTATTTTAATGTAAGAAGCGAAAGCAAACCTAACGGCTCCGTGGCTCAGTTTTTAAGATTGCACGTTTGTCAAATGTACTGAATTTTGGCAAAGCAATTACTTTAGCTATAAAGACGGGCTTGTGAAAAGTTAGTAACGATTGACCTATAAATGGTGGGGAAAAGGGTAAAATAAGGAGATTTCTTAAATAGCTACTCAGAATTAGTTAAATTGTAAAGAGAATAAAAGTCTGGAGATCTAGAAAATTTTGAATTTTACCTGACTCAATATCATAAAAGTTCCATATCTACTGTTAAAATTATTGCAGAGAAAAATCAATTTTCAAAAACAAGGCTGTGCTTTTTAATTCCTTTAATAACGCTAACACCGTTTATAACTTTAAACAGTAAACGAAGATGACATTTTTTCCTGGTTTAGCCATTACGAAGCTACTTCAACAAGTCAGGTAAAAATGCAAGAGATGGCAGCATCAAAACAAATACGATATTACTTTGTTAAAATTCGTTCCTCCAGATGGCATCATACCAATTTCCAAGAACATCTACCGATTAGTTTGTGTTTAACAGCAATTTAAAGTAAACAACTTGTGATTTTCGTACTCTCATTACACATTATTTTCTACCTGATAAGCAATAACAGAAACTAACCAAAAGCTTGACATATATTATATGGACTATGCTACATCAACTAAATTTTTCACAATATGTTATGATTTTAGTTGTGGTCGTATGAGAATTCGTAATGCTGAGCGTTCTAGCAGGCCAATAATGCCCGTTTACGATGTTGCAATAGAAAATGAAACTTACCAAGGCTTAGCTCAGTAAGAATTAATCAGAGAGGGCCATGGGCGGCTTTGTTACGTTGGTTTTGGCTCTCGTCCACAATTCGCAGATGACACATGTAGGAAGAGAAAGAAATATTATACATGTAAGGGCGCCAGTCGTGTGTACCTTCCTATCTCGTACGTATACGTCGCTCGACAAAACGTACGACGGCTTCTGAGTCCTAGTGCTACCCTAACCTAAAGAAAAGCTAGATCTTGGAACAAAAAATAAAATACAACTGAAACAAAACAAGACATTTGTTTATTACCGTAAGCGAATTCGGCAATAAATACAAACAAAACAAGAATAACAAACTTATCTAGTGCTACGTTTACAATTTTATCCCTTTCGGAATACCAAAATGACAAACTAGGTTATTGACCTTTGCCTTAACGGGATCTAGGCTACCCGATATTTTAAAATTCTCAACACTCAACAAAGATAATAATGCTTAAAAGTTACAATTAAGTTTTTATCTCTTTCGGAACACCAAAATGACAAACTGGAACATTATTAACTTTTGCCTTAACGAGAACTAGGCTACCCGGTATTTATAAGTGATAAGAAATTTATATTACAATTAACATTCCCAGAAACAAAATACTCTAGAATAGTCAAAAACAGATCACAAATTGCTTATCTCCGTTAACGCTTATCAAAGCAAAGATTAATTTTACAAAACAAAATGGTAGTCGAAATTGTAAAGAACAGACTAGTATCGTTAGATAGACGACATCTACCATTAAATATGTTAGAGAAGAAGAAACAATTGTTATCTATTATCGATATTCTAACATTATAACTTGACAGGTGCTATAAGACGCAAATTTCAAAAATCATATATTGTAGATAAACATAAGGAATTGAAATATTAAAAAAGTAGTTTAAAATATATAGCTTAAATAAATTCTTTACCTTTTACTTTTACTAAAATACTCAAATATTTATTCCAAAAACAATAACTGAACTATTATTCTTTGAAATTTTCGTTTACAAATGAAATTTTAGCGTCACACCTCGTATAGAAAACTTACTAAGGATCTAGACCATTTTACGATAAATTCTATTTTATAATTTGTGCAAAAAAACTCAAATACGGAAGTAAAACTTGAGCAAAACAATTGATTTGAATTCAACAAACTACTTCAAACATTCGCTTTAAATTTGATTTAATTTTTATCGAAGAAAATATAAACATAAAAGGTAGCGAAAAACATTACTTGAACGATGTTATTTAAAGCGAAATTTTATAATTACGATAGCTTCTTATGGCGAGCCATATATTATAATTGAACTAATGAACTTTACATTGCCATAAGTAAATAATTTAGCATTACGTTACTTTTAAAATGTGAAGGACGTCAATTGATAACATGCTTTTCAGTTATCATAAAAAGTTGAAGTTCATACTTTTATCAACATATGCAGATTGAAATATATGACAATTAACAAAGACAGACAAACCTAATCTCTGTGTGACATAGCGACGACGACAATGCCAGTCTGGGCGGCTTGCCACATGTAGCCCTTTTCTATGAAGGCCAACAATTTTACTGCTCCTTGATAGAATTATCCAAATTCATATCACCAAGACCAATTTGCTTTGTTAATAAAATTTTCCATTAAGAAAGCGGCAATAATGATAAATAGTACTTTCTTCTAACTTTTACGAATTCAGAACAACTATGTTTATTAAGTCCCACCGGTAGTTGTTGCTATATTTTATGATGAAGATTAATTAAGATATAAACAAATTTAAACAATATTACCCGTGATAACGTTTAATACGGCACGATACAAGCAAAAGGTAATAAACTAATAAACAGTGTAACACACCATGATTAGAAATTTAGTGCGGAGTCTTAGACGACGGCCTACAACCAACGGCCTTCTAATACTGGCATTCAAATTCGTATCACATTCGCGAAATTTATGGATTTCACAGCGAAATACCCAACAATTCAAAGGCGTAAATTAATTAATTCAAATTGACATATTAAAATTCAATAAAATACCAATTATTAAAAAAATGTTACAATTAGAAGTAATAAAAGTGCACGATGTGTTAGCAGACGTCAAATGAAGATGCATGATATTTTGAAGGCATTAAATTTGTCAATCGGTACAGTGGTTCCAATTTTACGTGATTTGCATGTGTGAAAGCTTTCGGCAAGGTGGTTGCTGCGTTTGTTAACAGTGGAGCAAAAAGGCAATCGCCCAACAACATCGGAGTTTTGTTTTAAACTGTTTCAGCGTAAAACATCTGAAGTTTTCCATCGATTTATTACTACTAATAAGAATTCGATCCACCAATATACTTTGCAAACCAAGACGAAAACTAAACAATGTGTAGAAGCTGGTTCAAGCGTGTCAAAATCTCAAAGGTAATGCCATAAGCCATTACGCCATAATGCCTTGACAACTGTTTTTTTTTTTGGAATACTGGTGGATTCATTTTCATTGACTAGCTCCAAAAAGTAGAACAATAACAGGCGAGCATTATTCATCGTTGTTGGACCAGTTGAAAAGAAATCAATCAAAATCGTCCACAGTTGGTAAAAAAACAAATTCTGTTTCGCCAAGATAGTGGATTAGAAAATTCGTCAGATACTGTAACTGTAAAAATACATAAACTGCATTTCTAAATGCTTCCAAATGTTCGATATTCACCCACCTTGGTTCATGACCATTTCTGTTCGAAATGTGGAAACTTGGTAGCTTGCTGATAAGAATTTTTCACCTATGAAGAAGTAATCGCCGAAGTAGATACCTATTTTACAGACATTCAATAATTTTATTTTACTATTTTAATTTCTTATCTACTTACTTATCCTGCTTTGACTTATGTTTGTATTTATTGCAGATCCTTTATTGCTATGATGTGAGCAAGCTCAGTTAAAGAACTAGTAAACTTGTCTGTCTATCTATCTGTCTAAACGTCTTGAATATCTTAAATGTAGAGGGATTATTTTGAAAAATAAAATGTCTTTACACTGAAATAACAACAGCTGGTTCCATTTTTAGCTGACTTGTCGAACTATCATCATATATAATATTTATGTAAATTATGTGACACCTAAAGTGTATAATAGAAATTATTTTATCTTTGATAAGTAAGCACCTGTTATGTTATAGATAGAGATGTGAATTCAAATTAGATGAGATCTGAATATACTTGCAATTTATAATATACCACACTTATAAGTTATATTTGTATAAAGTACATTGCAAAGTTGATAAATAAATTATATTTTTTAATAATTTTACAAAGTTAAAACTTAACTAGCGCAGTCGGTAGGATCCAAAAAAGGATCCAACATGAGAGAATCTACGGCCTAGATACGAGTGAATTAATTATATTTTTAGAATACAAGATATAAGAAGAAAGAAATTGTTGGAGGTCCAGACCCTTAAACTTCATTATTTCTGCAAGTAATAAGAAACTAATAAAAATTAATTCAAATAGCAAAAAGAACCGATTGAGGCCCTGGTCCTTGAACTCCACTGTTTCTTGCTGTAAGTATATATT
This sequence comes from Phrixothrix hirtus, assembly GCA_024586415.1. Taxonomy (NCBI): domain Eukaryota; kingdom Metazoa; phylum Arthropoda; class Insecta; order Coleoptera; family Phengodidae; genus Phrixothrix; species Phrixothrix hirtus. The sequence continues at coordinate 390 of JAHWXV010285738.1, read as the reverse complement.
GTTAATTAGAGGTTTTAAATATGTTATTATAAATACTGCAACTATTCTGATTTAGGTTTAATTATTATAAACTTAAAAATAAATTTTGTATTAAAGCAAACGTTATAACGTGTGTATAAAAAGTTTTGTAATTAAGAGACCTATGGAAACAAAATGATGTATCTTTGCTTAATTCATACAAACATTTCCATTTTCATATTTGTCATGAGAACTACTTGTGACATTTGTCAAACTAATTTATTGTTGAAGTGTTAAAGAAGTTTAATTTTAAAGTTTTATTTAAAAAATGTTGCTAACCGTTCAACAAAAGTCATTCATTCTAGAGGCTTATTTTCGTACCGGTCGGAAAATCAATGGCAATTGGGTTTATTCCATTAATGACAGTTATTT
>JAHWXV010285688.1:0-13188 GCA_024586415.1 Phrixothrix hirtus | reverse complement strand
TCACAACCCTACGAACCCCCCTCTCGGCTTAGAGCTGCTGCCGGGAAGAACGCAAGTTCTTAAAATTGTACTGTGCCGTTCCACAAAAGTCGAAACGTCAAAATGTTGATTGCTTCGGCTGCTGCTTTTACCTTTAGGCAATTAGTTCTGTTTGGAAGAACTATTGGTGATAGTCGTTTCAAGATGAGCTGCTTTCTTCTGTATTCCGGCTCCTTGCTTGCGGCTTCTCCTATTTTTATTTGTTTGGTTTCTTTTCCTGCCGTGGGCTTTTGATCTGCTTTGACGTGTTGTAGTTGAGTGTTTCCGCTTGAATTACTCGTGTCGTCCTACTCCATCGCTTGAATGACATCTTCTGTTATTTCTATGTTAGTTATGTCTACTTTCCTTTTCTTTCTTTTTCTTGACTTCTTGACTTTAACATAGATGGGTTCCTCGTTGGTTTCCTCCGATCTTTCTTCTTTTCCACTTTCCTCACGTTGATTTTCATATATGGTTAACCCTTCTGTTAGTCTTCTTATGTCTGCGTCGCCTTTTTCTATTATTTTTTTATATTCATTGATCTTCTCCATAATCTCGTCAATTGCTTCTCTTTTTGATGTCTCGTCACCGACCCCCATTGAACTTGTACTTGTTAAAGTGGGAGCCTTTAGAATTTTTGACATTGATTTGCTTGCAAAAGTCAGGTAGAACGTTTCGCTGTCATTCATGTTAATGTTCCCGACCCACCCACTCAAAGAGTGAGTGATCTAAGGCTCATTAAGAAAAACAAATGTCTGCTTCCGACGTCTACTCGACACCCGACGTGTTCAGGGATTTACACTGCAAATACAAATTTAAAATAAAAAGGACTCCGTAGCAAGGGAAAATCTAATATTTTATTGGACTCCAAGTGCAGCCAATCGTTTTCAACACGGAAAACACTAAGCACTAAACTAAATATATTAAGCATAGTTAAAATATTCATTTTACTCGAAATGCATCTTACGAGAAAGCATTTTATAACAGTACATATATTAACCAAATGCAGGTAGCGGATAAAGCATATTGTTGAAAATCTTTAATATCTACCCTATTCAGCAATCATTTTGTATTTATTTTAGATAATTACATAAATTTAATTTCTTTATTTCCTAATATGTATAATAATTGGGCGTTTATTGGCCAAATTCGATTAAAATCAAATCAAACACACAACTCGTTATTATTGGAGCTAAACCGATGTTCTCTTGTCCATCTATTATAATAAAAGATCGATGTCTGAATTCAATAAGTTCAATTAAAGCTGTATCAAACAAAATTACGAAAGAACGGCAGGACAAACACTGTGAAACTAAATAAAAAAACAAAATCCCAAAAATTAGTTAAATTAAGGTTGCGTTTTGGTAATCTAGGAAGCACTAATATGGATTGATTAAATTTTGCAAATTGTAAAATTATTCTGTACATCATTTAGGATGTTTGCTTGTTTTCAGCCGAGTCAATAAAGTACTCAATGGCTACGAAATAGATGCACATGTACTAGATAAGACAATTTTAAACATTAAAGTTAGATTAAATGAAATTTAACTAAAGGAAAATATACTCAGTGACATAGAAATTGCAACGCCAAGAAGGCGTAGGAATTTCTTAATCAAAGTTGGTAGATCCATTGAACTGACATTAAGGAATAATTGAGGTTGAGACTGAAATCAAGTGGTAATGTGATAACGTCACATTTGGCAGTTGTTATAATTTTTTGCTAACTTCTTCGTTCTGTGCCTGTCGTACGATTGGTTGTTATTTTTTATTGTTAATTAACATTATTTTGATTGTTATTCTTTTGTTAACGTGTTTTGTTTGTTTGATCATGCCTAGAGTACGGAAACGAGTATATTACCGTTTACTAAGCGAATTTGACAGAGGTCGAATCATTGGTTTGCGCGAAGCTGGTTATTCATTTGGGTAAATTGCTAACCGTGTAAATCGAAATCGGTCTACTGTAATCCCGGTGTATCATGGATGGTTCGAAGATGGCCAGGAACATCCTAAAAGAGGAACCGGGACTACAAAAAGAACGAGGGAGCGTCAAGATCGTCGCTTAAGACAACTGGCATTTAGAGAACGATTTTCCTCTACTCGGGCAGTTGGTGACCAATGAGTTGGTGAAGAAGGTTGCCTTGTAACGCTTAGAATAGTTTATCGCCGAACCGAAGCTTTGGGTTAACATCATATCGTCCGCAACTTGTGCTTCCATTGACTGCAGAACATTGTCAGCAACGGTTACAATGGTGCAATGAATGAACTCATTGGAATCTTGAATGGCGGCATGTTGTCTTTAGTGATGAATCTAAATTTTATTTAGGAACACAAAACGGTCATATGAGAGTCAGAAGAAGGCGGGGTGAACGACGGAATCTTCGATTTATAGTTGAGACGCACGTACACCTCACTGTGAGTGTTATGGTTTGAGGTGCTATTACTTATGGCAGCAGGTCTCCCGTGGTATTCATTCGAGGCAATATGGCATCACAACGCTATATTGCGGAGGCGGTTGGAACACATCTTCTATCATACTTACAAGAGCTCGTAGATCCATTATTTCAGCAAGATAATGCACGTCCACATTTAGCAAGGTTTTCCTTGAATTTCTTTGAGCAGGCTCAGATTCATGTTTTGCCCTGGCCTCCAAGATTTCCAGATCTTTCTCCCATTTAACGTATATAGAACATAATGGGTAGAAGGTTTGCGGAATTTTCAGGGTCCTCCTTTGGCTTTGGAGGCCTTGAGACATGAGGTGCAGGTTGCATGGGAGGCAATACGCCAAAGCGAGATAAACCACGTTATTCAGTCAATGGTTCGGCGTGCAAATGAATGTGTAAATCAGAGAGGCCGCACCACACGTTATTAACAATTATTATAAAGTTTTGTTTAACTAATAAAGATTTTCCTCCAGAATTTTGATCATTTATTACTATATCAAATTTCATCCGAAAATTCAAACCTCTTCTTGGTGTTGCAATTTCTATGTCACTGAGTATATAATAAAAAGAAAATTGTCAACATTTTAAGACTGACAGTGAAAATAACAATGAAACGATCAATACTAATATCGTATGTTGTCCCTTCTCAAATCTAATTACAGTTTAATGGATTCATTAAAAAGCAGTCTATCTCCCCGGGTCGACTCAGTTGAGTCGTGTGCTTTTTGTTTCCAAGGGAAACACACCAAAACGGTGCAGATATTTTGACGTGGTAATGTGATCTAGTAAATCACTAAAACAAGCTAGATAGTGAAGAGTGCTATTTTTAAACAGTCTTAAAGGCATAATTGCGTTTATTTATGTATATTACAGTTAAATATGTTACGGTTTGGAAAAGACGTACCGGTCAGTTTTAAAGATAATTCAGTTTTGCAGTAAATTACTTATATTTTATTTGATACTTAACTGTATAACGTAATTTGTAATTATTTTTTTTTTTGGTAATTGAATTTAGTCCGTACGCCCCTAGCTAGGTTTCTATATTATGAAATGTTATGAATATATTAGAATTTAATCTGAAAGAAATATTCTAATCTATTTTTGGTTGTTGAAATTTAATCTGTGCGCCAATAGCTATTTTGTCCCAAGTATGTTTTGTTTTAGTTAGGGTCTTTATATTAATAGTACCAACGATAGTTGTTAATATTAACAAGGGAGGGCAACTTAAACCTAGTTTTTAAATTCTTTATCCAGTTAATTTGGAATTGCACCGTGAGCGAGGTTTTGCCGCGATTTCGGTCGGCATTCGTTTTCGAGCAAGAGATTGCGATAATTGACATTGATCCTTTAATATTTGAATTGATAATTTTAACGTTTATTTAATTCTACTATTTGACATGGAACAATTTAAATAACAACAAAAGAGTTTGTAGTTATTATTTTTGCTATATAACCTATTTTTGGAGGAATCTCCCAGGTACTTTTCTTTTATAACTTTTTTGGCAAATTTTAGATAGTAATATTTGTTCTATCCACTATTAGAGATGAGTTCTATTTTTACGTAGAAAACAATATTCTATTTGAATAAATTTAAGATGCTAGTGCCATTGGGAAATAATCTGTTACTTCCGAAGGGAATTAGATTCTAAGGCCTTTCGAAGATCTCCAGCCCGAGCCGTCTTAGTTTAAGAAAATTCCCATAAGGCTGATTGTCCAGCCTCTTCATTTGAAAAGATAAGTGGCAATTCTTAATTTCTTTATTTGACATTGGATTTTCGGTGTGATTTTATTTGCATTAAGGCCAGATACATCTCGCCTCCAGTTTAGGTTCATTTTACAAATACTTTTAAATCGGATTAAGGCCGTATGTGCCAGCAGTTTTGAATTAATTTCACAGTCATACACAAGGTTAGGCTTTTTACAAAAAAAAATTGTAAACGGCCAAGTAATATTATTATAAAAAGCAGGTTATATTTTATGATTTGAAATTCTGTCAGGAATATTTAATACTAGAAAACTGTATAGCAACTTGTTAACTATTTTGTTGAAACTATTTAATCGTTTTAACATTAAAATATATTTATACTGCTAACATCTGCAGACCATTTCTTTATCTTTTGCTTTCAGGCCCACGAAAGATTAAGATTTCATAGTTCTTCGGCTGTTGTTAGTTTAAGGCAAAATAAAATTAATTTTATGTAAGGGAATAGAAACTCCGATTTATTTTTTTTGCATATGACGTTAAGATGAAACAAATGTGAATCTTTATAAATCATTTTTAAAGCGATCCAAAAAAGGATTAAACAAGGATAAGATGTAATTTCCTTTGCGAGTAACACTTCAATTCCTACCAAGAGATTTTTTCGAAATATCACTTATCAGCCACGGACACAAAAGATTCTCCCCAACTCCACTGCAACTGCAGCTGGAATTATAAAATATGAGAACTTGAACTTAAAGTTCATGTAACCGTTATAGTTAATCTTATAATTAAGAATTCGATTTAAAAGTTTGAGAAGCACTACTTAATGGACAACCATTAATGTCTATTATATTATAATGTTTACTGCAATTGTGGAACAAAGTATACCGTGCATTTGTATCTAGAGTGGAATGGTGAAAGAAAGTAACAAATTTCCACCGTAAATATGGAGGAAAATGAAACTTGAGTTGAAATAATAACAAAAGACAGCTAACTTGTAAGCGCGTCTAAAATCCCTGCGACATCTGTCATTAATTTGGGAACACACTATATATACATATAAAAGTGAATTAATAACAAAATCGAATGGTAAACTAATCAATTTTATATTTAAAATGATAAACAAGGATTTTACAGGTTGATACCAATTATTAATAATTATTAACATTCAGAAACTCCGGTTCACCCGTTTTAAACAATTTACAACATCAGCTCTCCGACAGGACTGCTTATACTTCTAGAAATTAAAGGTAACCACCGATCCCCCTTTTCCTCAAGATGAACTGTATCAAACAGGCAGTTGAGATCAGACCTCTCGAGTAAAAGCACGCAATAGCGAGGCGTGACGTTATCAAGTAGTGGGACTGCGCAAGAACTCATGAAAACAACGAAATAGTTACCCTTATCGACTATCAAATTCCTGAGTGGTGGTGAATTATGCATGTTAGCGCTGCATGCTAAATTGGAAAATTGGGTCGAATTTTCGTTATCCCCGTTCATTGTTTGGTCATAAGGCTATAGGATGTCTGGGAAAGTACCATCATGTACGCTTTATTCATAAAGTGACGGAGGCATTGGGGCCTGCTATCAAAAGTCACATAATTCAACGCAAATACAAGTAAGTGACATTTTTTCGATAATTTTCTTCCGCCCTGTAAGTCACCGAGCTTCACTGGGAAATTCGACCATCAAACCTTGTCTCGTAACGTAGTCATAAACCGCTGGGAGAACTACTTCAATCAAGTAGCAATTAGAAAATTTATTCTTGTTGTGTGAAATTTAATTAACGAACCAAAATTACATATTTAATTTAGATAATTACCGTAAACTAAAGCCACCCTTATAAGAGTCCAGTATTTTGCTATTATTAAATAAGGTAGTCTTTAGAAATCAAATTCAGAAGTCCCCTAATTTGCAAATTGTATTTATTAAGTAATTGATCGTTTAAATGCTTTTGTATTGTCTGTATTAATGTTACATTATTTTCATTATAAGCGACTTATATAAAACTCAAAACATAAATAACTGTAGTAGTAAGGCAAAATAATTTCTTACAAGAAAACGTTAGACCTAAGTAAGTACAACATTTTTAGTTGAGCCTGACTCAACGGGATTGAAGCGCCTACCCAGTGACGTACGAGGAATAACTAATTATTGAGCATTCCATTATTACAATATATCCTTTCGGTTTTGAAATAGGACCCTTTACCGTCCCATTTCCGAAGTTCTAACTGTCTAAAATAATTAAGGTAAAGTGACTTCCGTAAATACCTACTTTTAACGTTCGCGAATCATTCAGGAATTTTTGGCTGTCAATTTCATCGCATTTCATCTCCAATGTGATGGCCGGAGCAAGCTAGCTGATTCAGGAAAATTAACATCTTCGATAACCTCTGGTGCGCAAGAAGCGTTTCACCCTGTTATAAACTCTTGTACAAGTTTGTATTTTTCACCTCCAGTGATGGTAAGTTATTTATATAGAATGTCTACCTAAAAGTCAGCTTTAGCGAATAGCTTAGATTAACGTAAAGAATCAGAAATTTCAACAATTTTCTTCGAATGTTTTCTAAATTTATGGTTACTAGATTACTACAACTAATTTTAGCCTGATAGTTCGTATCACTAATGGGGTCGATTTCGATGTATATATATATAGCTTATATTAAAAACTAACGACTAAGCTCATGATATAATAGTGAATATTTGTTTGAGAACTGCTGCGTGGATTTGGCGACGTTGGAAACAAAACCCACAGCCATAATTCGGAAGTTTTAGATTACATTTACACCGACAATGTCATATAACTTGAATAAGTACGAATCAAAATAATGGTTATTCATGTTTAGAAATGAAACAGCTATTCTAAACCTAGGACTACTAAAAACTATATTCATTTATGATTTTCAACTTCGCGTCATTACTTAAAACTACTTAATAGAGCGCACACGACTAACGTTTTAGATTATTTTGCGAATAAAAATTGTGAACAATCTCCTTTATTTCAGATACCGTGCTCGTGATATATTTATCTTACCGTTAGTTCGCTGTAAGGTTCGCGGTTATTCACAATTACATCCTGAGTTGTCATTGATTCCACAAACTGTTCAAATATCTTCTGTTAATATTGAATTTAACGGCTCAAACCTTATTTCTGGTTAAAGCTGTTTATTATGAAACAAGATATAAAATCATCTTGTATCCTAAATTTTTTTAGGGAAGTTTCTATTGTTAATTTAACCTAATTGTGTATTAATATCGATAAAAATATGAATACGTATAAGGCAATCTATAATCTTGAAATAAAATTTAAACCCAGTAAAATTCCAATTCTTACACTGTTGCTGTTCTAAAATTAGACATCTCAATTATAAAGGGTTTACGTTCACAGCAACGACACGTAGTCTATTCTATATTTAGAAACGATGACAGATTTTGAAGGGTACTCTTTAAACAACTGGGATTCTAATATAGGCATTACTGCTTGGCGGACGTGTGTAGGATATAAAAACAGGTAAATTAAGAATGATTGGTAGGTGTCTTATCTTTTATCCTCGTTTATTATATTGCGCTGCTTCAGAATCTTAATAATTGAATTCTCAATCCATATCTCTTGTGGGAAAGGGCTGCAAGGACGTCGTTTGATGGATAGGAACATTTGAAAATAGATTGTGTAAAATTTGGGTCCAATACCGTATCAGATATTTCTGCATTAACTAAACAATTGGGCACAAGACTCCGCATAACCAATAAGTTACCTTTATCTATTATAATGTCCATTAATTCTACAGTTATGTAACACCATTGAGCTTAATGGTTCCGAACTCTTCTACTGTATGAATGCAGGATACATCAGCCAGTATTAAACATGTTTGCTACTGTTTGTTATTAAGCAAACTTTGCTGTTAATCCTCTGTTACTCGTGGATAATGTAGCAGACCGGTTGTAACCGGTAACTTTAAAGATAGAAAGTGCGTGCTTCACTATGTTTACGTACCTTTCGGCTAGATTACCAAACAGAATCCCACGCAACGAGAAGTGTATAAGTGTGTGTAAGTTACATACCAATGCGGTATAGCGGACTGAGTGCGAGAGTTGGTATCTTAGTTTTGTGTGAAGCTTTTAAGTTAAAATTAATGTTTTTGCTTTTTTTTTATAGTTTCTATATTTTCTTGCGTTGCTATTTAAAATAATTTGTTTTTTGCATTCATGATTGTACGCCAATACCTGGGAGTACGCCGGTATGGACACAAGAGTTAAAGCACATGAGAGAATCAATGTTTCATTTTACGTAACCATTTTTTGCATAAACACATATCTAAAGGTTACCTGTATTTTTATTAGGTAAATATATTAAATAGTGATAAGATACATAACATACAAAAGGGTTTAAAAACTAAAATAACTTCAGCGATCAGAAGAAACAGACCCGATCTTGTAGACCGTACGCGAGTACTTACGAACTTAATATTGCAGCAAGTACTGGAAGGTTAACAACTACTTGTTATCTAAATTTTGGGTTACCGCAAGAGTTGTAGAAATATGTATATTAATTAATTCTAACTAGTATATTCTGTCATCTTCTTAAGGCGTATTACAATTCACTGAATGTTTAAATAAATTATGTATGGCGGTAATGACCAAAGATCGTGCCTAATATTGCTGCATGTAAATTAGCAACTTACGTTTGAGAAACTGCTATAAATTGCATCGTTGGCATTTATTATCCGAAAATTAGTTAGAAGCACCGAATTATTGTTATTTGTATTTACCTGTTACTTTATGATAGCGTTACAAGTATTTATTCATTATAAATTATTAAGCGTAAAGCATTAAGCAATCTAACAACTCTATCGTTAGCATAGCATATGAAGGACAATAGATAAATTCCTTGCTGCTAAGTAACGAAACCGTCTTATTTAGGGTAAATTTGCCTTTATCCATGGGTAGTACGAAGTTTAAAGGATTCAATATTTTCACTTCGCCCCTATATAATGCGAATTCAAAGGAATTTGACCTTTGCAATTGAATTATCAATTTAAGTTCACATTTTGGGCCTTCAGCCTTAACAACTAGCTTTATAATAATTATTGCAGATCACTTATATATACAGAAGTTGAAAGGACCCTCTCGCTTGATTACTCATTAACCAAATTGTGTTAATTACGTTTGACATTTGACGCTATCTTATTTAGCATACACAAGCTGTCCTACCTGAGATAATTCTAATTCCACTTGAAAGGTATATACAGGGTAGGTCCGATATAGTCTTGTTGCAACTATTTCCGAAATCAGTGATACCCGACTCGGGCCGACTCTCACTTTCTACAATATTCGAACGCGTGATCATCATTAATCCACGACTACCTTCCACTGTCAGTTAGCCAGCTGCGTTTCGAATCACCCGACGACAAGTTGTCCGAGCCTTAATGCTATTTGACACGTGACAACGTCTATAAATGGTTTCCTTTCATGGTTTAATATATAGAGCTGATCCATCTTGAACTCGGAAGGAATATCTCTACCATAATACAATTACCCTTTGCACTTAATATAAAAAGTGTATAATAAAAACTTAGACATAAAATAATTAAAAATTTAACACAACACCTTTCATTAACAATAACATTACTCTATTATTTGTCTTATTATGATAAGCCCTCATAGGTTGTAGCTTCACCTTTAACAAATTCGATATCCATAACTCTTCAAGCAGTCCTAAACATGTAAAAGGCGTTGGAATTAAACCATCTGAAATTTACATGATAACTTGTGATAACAATTTCTGTAATACATTCACGTTGGTATGACGAACGAAAATTTTTTCAGAAGGTTCGAGAAGCATTATAACTGTATTAAATATAACAAATTCAATACCAGAAAACCCATGTGAACCAAACACAATAAATATTATGAAACTGTAAGCATCACCAATAGCAACAAAAGATTATTACTACACAAGTCGTGCCACATTTATAAATCAAAACACTGCAATGTTTTAATAAAATGATTCAAAATAAATTCTGCTTGTTGAATAATACTTACATCTTTAGAATTTAATTTTCGATCACACTATATATACGAGTAGGTTGAAACTTCAACTTAACCGCTTTTCCCACATCCGATATATAAATATGGATGCAAGACTGTCTATTGAAATAATTTAATCTAAATGTATTACTATGAGCGATCCTTACTAGGGAATTATACCTAAAAATAAAGTTTTGCGCATTTAAACACAATTTTATAGTCAGAATTTATATTTAGTGAGTATCTTAGCCTCATTTGCCATATAAAAGAGGTGTTGCATATGTTTCGAAAATTGAGTACTTCCGTCATTGTTAGAGAATCATAGATGGCACTATTGCAAAATTTGACATATTTTAAGTTATGTAGCATTGACAGTTCAATAAAACATCGTTTGGTAACGTTTGTATTTAATAGTAAAATAAACAACTATTGACAAAAATGAAATTAAATCGTGAACATTACCGTGTAATGATTTTTTATGATTTTAAAAGCAATTTAACTGAACAAAAATATATGGATCGTCTTGTTTAGGATTTTGGTAACGATACACCATCCAAAGCAACAATTTATCGCTTTTCTTCAGAATTCAAGTTTGGTCGCAGTAGTTTCAATGACGAATTTCACGAAGATCATCCGCGAACTAGTGTTGTTTCAAAAAACATTGATGCTATGCGTGATTGAGATGAATCGGCATGTGACTTACCGTGAAATAGAATCGACCCTTGGCATTGACATGAAATAAATGTCAACGACTTTGCATGATCATTTAAGTGTGAAAAAATTATGTGCCCGATGGTTTCCATACAATTTGACGGAGGCTCAAAAAGTTGCTTGTGTTCAATGGAGCAATGAAATGCTGAAAAATGTTACCGCGGTGCTTCAGATTTGGTTTATAACACCATTACAGGTAACGAAACTTGCATTTATTCATGTGAGCCAGAAACAAAGCAACAGTCGCGCGTTTGGTAATTTCAAGATTAATTGAATCCAACAAAAGTTGCCCGTTCACGAAGTGTTTTAAAGGAAATGTTCGCAACATCTTTCAGTGTTACTGGTCGCGTTGCTATCGTTCCTTTAGAGGATGGTCGCACGGTCAATGCTGATTGGTATACAAGCATTTGCTTACCGGAAGTCATCAATGAAATCAGAAAAACGAATGCAAAACGTCGGATTATCTTGCACCAAGACAATGCATTACAAACAGCCTATTATTTGAAACGGCAATAGGTAGAATTAATGACTCATTGTCCATACAGTCCGGGTTTAAGTACAAATGATTTCGTTTTATTCCCGGTTGTCAGAAATAAAATGTGTGGAACCCGTTTTTCAACACCTGATGGTTCTGTGGAAGCATTCAAAACTCACATTTCTACTATATCACCTTCGGAATGCAAAAGTATATTGATTTTAAGGGAGAATATTTTGAAAAACAATAGAAACATTATTACTGTATTTTCATTGTTTTAGTACCCATTTCCGAATCAATTGCAGTACCCCTCGTATTTAATTTAACATTCAAATTTGTATGTCAACTTAATTTTAAAAAATAATTGTATAATTTTAACATCTAATCCCACTTCAATCATATTTTTGTCACCAAAATAATTTTTATTCTGCAAATAAGTTAGGAGACACAGTTAAACATTAAACTAACATTCTGATCTTTGGTAAGATAAAGATGGATGTTTTATAAATTTATGATTGTACATTTATGGGTAGACTACAAGTATATTTTATTTACTTAATTTATGTATTCATTAAATATTTTACTAAGAAATTAGTAAATATATGACAAAGATCAGTGAGGTAATCTTTTGGTTTATCAAATTCCATCATATATTTAAAGAAATAATCTATGTTATAAGTGATTGGAAATTCTAAACGTTACTACAAGCTATCTTTAAAACGAAACACTAATAATACTGAAAGCAAAAATAGTTGCAAATGAATAAAGATTCCATTTTTCAAAGTAAATATTCCAAACGTCTATGTCAAAATTATTATAGGTAAACTGATAACAATTAAAACAATTGGAAAAGCAATTTAACGGTCCCCACTATTAAGAAAATATACCTAAGTACATTACCTAATTTAACGAATCAATTATCTTTGACTTATTAGAAAATAGTCTGTAATTGGTTTCGCTTTTATTGAAGCTCATCAGATAGACGTATTCCTCTGATATATCAAACAATACACCCGCCGTAATGTTTATCTATGTATCATATAATTTATAATAACAAACTAGAATGCTGTTGCCCTCTTGTAGCTGTACAATGAAGCAAAGATGCCAGTTACAATTAAAATTGAAGAAAACTGTTCAAATGCAGAGACCTGTAAACATTCTAATAAAGTAGATACATAAGATCAATATTAAAAGTCCCAAAAAATTTAATTTTTAAAAATTTCTATTAAATAAACAAGGTAATAAAAATAACTAACGTTTGAATTCGTAAAAATAACTTACTTAATTGTTCTTATTTATTTACTTTGCTAAAACATTTACAAATCTCTACATTTAAACAGTTTCCCTCCTTTTTAACTGAAATTTACATTTTGTCTTCATTGTTCAGCTATAAGCGGTCAAAAGGGGCCTAATAACTAAAATATTATTAGTTTAATTTAAAATAAAAGGCGCATGTTTTGGGAATTTACTTGTTTAATTTAAATAAGAAATGACCTTAACACAAATATTAAAAATCTGGCATTGTGCAATTCTTAATTTTGATGCGACGTGACGATCTAATGAACACTGACTAATTTAGCATCACTTGGTGTTGATATTTTAGTTATTGTTAGTTATTATGTCACGTGTTCCCAATTATTATTATTTACATGATCATATTCTAAATTTATCTATGTAAATTTTGAATACATGTAAATAATTAACTAGTTAAAACTTGATAACACGTCATTTATATATTTATAGAATAAGTAAAATTGATTAATAAACATGTAATATAAAAACCTTTTAATAATAAATGAATTAATACATTATTA
>JAHWXV010285652.1:0-12297 GCA_024586415.1 Phrixothrix hirtus | reverse complement strand
TTCACCAGTATTTGTACTAAAAAGATAACTCTTCCCGAGCAGCTGCTACGCATATCATAAGTTTCGTTAAGATCCCCATCCCTCCCGCAAGCTAGTCGACGAAAATCCACTTGGGAAGTCCCTAAAAGTCCTTATGACCATCTTCAGGGCTTTAAATCCGTTTCAACCTGTGGCAGAGCTTTCTATTAGATACGCCAAGTTATGAGTTTTCTTGATGTAATGATATTTCTCGAACTTCCTGTATATGCCCCAATAGTATAGGACACAATAATAAAGAAAAATGTTACGTGAAATTTAATTTCGCAATTTTTGTACCAATAATAAGAGTCATGTGCATTTTACACTCTAGCCGTTATTTTAACTTGGTAATTGTTAGACGCAACCGATAAAATTCTTGACCTTTATTTAATTATAGAGGGATGCGAATTTCTATTGGAATGTATAGTATAGTGTTGTGTAGTCATTAAGAATATGTATCCATAATCCGAGTGATGTGAAATGCAATACGGCTTTAACGTAAAACAATATTCACAAAACATTGTAGTTAGATTAATTATAAAACTGATAATAAACGTAAATGAACATGAAATAATTAAACAGTAATACAATACACACCTTTCATGCTTTAATAACATACTAATAAAATGTGAATTAACATCATTTGTCAATAATACTTCGGCCGTTAATTTTGATTTTGTCTATATTGTTTTCGTCTTCATCTACCTTGCCATGTAAAAGTTTTATACGGCTCCGTTAGTTGATTTTACTGTTACGGTTATAATACGAAAATTCTATAAAACTATAAGAAAAACCATTAGACCACTATCACTGGCCAAAAACAAATTACGTACAGTTAAAACAAAACAAATCTAGTTGCACATCATAGTTCAAATAAATTGCTATACTAACATAGCTTATATTCCAGTAATTAGATAACAGTGTACAACTATTGTTATGATTACATGAATTGCCGAAAATAATTTTAAATTGTTGCACAGGTCAATATGAAAAATTTTTTGTATAAGTTATCAACATTGTACAAGAATGACGCCGAACTAATATATGACACACAATGGAAATTTGCTTGTATATGCTGTACATGCTTATATTTTCTTACTGAAATTTATCATAAAGGAGAGCAGTGTTTAACATTCACATCATTCAAATATGTTTGTTAATCAACTGAAATTGTAGCATTTAGAAAAAAAGATATTTTTCATTTTTGTTCTAATATAATTTATCTTATTATTATAAAATACTAAATAATTAAATGTAATAAAACGCGATCTGTTGTTATTGTTTTGATAGAACATATTTATTTCTTTAAGCAACTTCCATATTATTTCCTATTACCAGTTAATTACAGGACACTACGATTGCCTTCATTTAACTTTTAATTTGAAGAGTAGGATTAAGTTACTTCAACTTATTCATAATTAGTCTTGCCATGATTTTCATTTAATTTAAAGATATAAAATACTATTCCAAGACGTTTTTTCACTTATAATTTGTTCGCTAAGTTAAAAATACGCAAAGTACAGCTTTGTTTCATTAATAGTTTGAATAATAGTCATTAAACCCTATTACTGTTATTATTTACACAATTTAATACGTTGTCATGAATTTTTATTTTTGTGCTCAAGGTTTCATGGCGGAAAAATTTCTTTTGAGGTAATCTTCTTTCTTTATATATTAAACTAAACCTAGATATGAATCATTTATGATCACATAGTATAATTCTATTGAATCAATAAGCGCTCAATTTTGGTTGAATGTAATTTATTTTGAGTTTTGTAACGTTAAGAGGTCTTTCACGGTGTTTAAGTTTAAAAAATTGATAACTTTTTAATTATCATCTGAAAATTGTATATAAAATATAATATGCGATCATTTAAATTTCAGTTCCCAGAGGGTCATGAAATTTTTCTGTAGAGCATAACTAATACACACGCGCGTCTACCACAGCCAACACATAACCTGTAAATTATATGTCAACAAATTTGGTACGAAGAACTTTATTATTAAATTAAAATAGGAAACGATGACCATTGTATTCAACGCATTTTTTACTTTCTCTTACCTATATGAAATATATGTAAAAGAGTGTGTGCATATGCGTGTGCGTGTGTGCATGCGCGTGTGCATATGTGGGTGCATGTGCGCATGAAAATGCTTGCATGTGGGCGGGCGGTCGTGCATGCGGGTGTGCGTGCAGGCGGGCGTGCATGCGGGTGTGCGTGCGGGCAGGCGTGCATGTGTGGGTTCGTGCGTTCATACATGCGTGCGTGCGTACGTGCATGCGCTCGTACGTGCGTGTGCGCATGTGAGCGTGTGCGTGCGTGCGCATATGCGCGCGTGTGTGTTTGTTTGTGTTTATGCATGCGCGCGTGCTTGTGTGTGTGTGTGCCTCTGACCACGATAGCTCAAAAACCAAAAGCCCTAGAATAACGAAATTTTATATTAGAGTTTTTATCCCTCGCCGTACACGACCGCAACAATTTCACTAAAATCAGAAAACCGGAAGTTCCATTTTAATTTTGTTATTTTTTGTTTCTTGAGATTTTTTTTGAAATCGGCTGTAATGATTTTTTAAAATTTACTATTTTCTTCGAAATTTAATGACCCTTCATATAATCTAGGCGGTTTTATCATAAAATCTTTCGTAAGTCGAGTAACCGGAAGTACTTGGAGTATTAGTTGTGAACAATGTTTCTCAAAAAGTAATGAAGAAAATCAAAAACTATATTTTTGCTTTATATCGTCTGTATATGAAACGGCAAGAATTTAGTTAAAATTGAATGACCGGAAGTACCGTTTTATTCTTGCGACTTTTAAGTTTTTTGCGTTTTTCTGGAAAACTTTTTTAACAATTTTTTTGGAATTTGCTACGGTGCTTGTGTCTTTCATATCCTTTTACGTGAACTTACAGGTTTTCCTGAAAAATGCGTTGAAGCGAGTTATTAGAGAAAATCTCTAGAGTTAAGCAGGGTTTAGGTGTCCAGTAACTTGGATGAGTTACAATTATCGTACCCAAAATAAATGTAAATAATATTTTAATTATTTGTGAACATTTGTATATTTGTATATCTATATACCTAAGAGGACGTCGTGTGTTGTCTCACACCAGATTTTTGACTCTTCGTTTTAAATTCTCGAAAAAGTTCTGTAAAAGATAACAAATTCAAACTGTCAACTTGACAGATAATTATTACTGAGAATAGATTAAGCTATAAGACGTGAGTTTTTTTTCATAGCGCATTGGGAACTGAAATTTAAATGATCGCATAGTATTTATGTAGTGCGCTGATGGAGGAAATTTGAATTACTTAAAAATTTACCCTTAAAATAAAGCTATCGAAAAATCAAATCCTTGTGCACTAGATAAGAGTTTGATAAGTATACATCCAAAAGTTTGGCTAAAAATAGTTATAAATAAATACGATACGAATTTATTCAGTTCAAAAATTAACTTAGTAGCGTAACTAATGTCAATGGTGATTAGCAATACCAAATCACTATAGCTCATAATTTAGGTATGCTTTGTTGTTATTATTTGTGATATGATATTGGAGTTATAAGAAGTGTAAAGATTATGGGATGTAAAAGGGGAAAAGATCTTTTATGGCCTTATGTTATTTACGTTTGTCAAGTTAATAATTATGGGAATGAACATCTTGAAAAAATCTGGTATGAAGCAACATACAACTTTCTCTTACGTATATAGGTATGCAAATATGCAAATGTCCACAAATAATTAAAATATTATTTACGTTTATTTTGGGAACGATAATTGTAACTCATCCAAGTTACTGGACACCTAAATTGCACCTAATTGCAGCAGTCACCCACCTAAGTTACTAAACGCGCAAAACGCTCCTTAACTTCAGAAATTTTCTCTGATAACTTGGTTCAACGCATGTTTTTAGGAAAACCGTTACGTTTTCGAGAAAATCGCATAAAACTTAAAAATCGCAAGAATAAAGTGGCACTTCCGATCATTCAATTTTAACTAAATTCATACCGTCTGATGTTCGGAAGATAAAAAACGAACATATTTTTCATTTTTATAAGATGTTTAGTTTTTGAAATACTTTGTTCGCAATTAATACTTTTACTTCCTGTTATTCGATTTTCAATAATAGATTACAAAAAATGCGTTGTTCATATAAAACGAAATTATGTAATTTTTAGATTTTGAAAAAAATGTTACATCTAATTTCAAGGAAACCGCAAAAAAACAAAAATTCTGAAAATATTTAAAAATGACAAAAATAAAGTGATAAACAGAGGTGGTTATGACTTCATATATTAATTTTCATTTAGCTAGTTGTTTTGTTTCATAGTTATTTTATTCAGATTTAATAAGTACTTCCGGTTGTTCCAATTATGGAAAATTTTCTGAGAAACCTCCTTGATTATAGAAAAGGGCACTAAATTTATAATAAATACAGTAAATTTTAAAAAATCTTTGTTGCCAATTTCACAAAAATCACGAAAAGCCAAATATTTAGAAGATATCTAAAAATAACAAAACTGAAATGGTACTTCCGGTTATTCGATTTTAATCAAATGTTTGATTTTGAACACAAGGGCGATCATGACCGTAAATATAAATTTTTATTTAGCCAGGATTTCTGATTCCTGAATTATTTTTATTCGAAGTTAGTAATAAAAGTACTTCCAATTAGTCGATTTACGGCAAATTTTCTGAGAAACCGCCTGTATAATATAAAAGGGAATTAAATGTCTAAGAAATATCGCAAATTTAAAAAAACATCGTTAAAGCGAATTTCAAGGAAATCTCAAAAAACGAAAAAATAACAAAGCTAAAGTGGCACTTCAGGTTATCCGATTTTAGTAAAAGTGCATCTTGTCATTAAATGGTTCTATTTTTAATTACGGAAGAAATTAGAAAATAGTATTCCCAAATTTTAAATAACTATAAAGCCAGCTGCAGAGCAATAATCGCAAAAGAATATTTCTCTAGGAAAGGGACTGAGCGAATTTAAAAAGGACGTTTTAAATAGTCCAAATGATACAGTAACGAAACTGGTTAATTATTTCAAAGTCTTTGGTTATCTTTACTAACTTATAAATTATTTATCTGTCCGCATTCAACTTAATATTTACTTTAGAGTACATTAATAATATACGTTCATATTTATATTTATTTCTAACAGCTTCTTGACAAGACAAGACGCTTAGAAAAACTATATTAAAGGAATTTAAACTGATATTTATATAGAAAGGATGTATTCTGGAAACATCCTAGAATATCAAATTAAAAAATTACTCAGAATCCTGATGTAATAATTTCCAATGATATAACCTATTGCTATGACCTTGGATTTATTGACGTATCAATTGCATTAACACTAGCTTCACCAGGGCGGTCAATTTGACTGCTTTCTATTTTTGCACTATTTTTTTACTCACTCCCATTACTTCTAGAAAGCTGATACTTTATGACTTTTCCTAAACCTATTAAAGGATTAAATTTTCCCATTAACAGGAATTTACCCTTATTATAAGTTGAAATTTGCTAATGACTTCCTAAAAGCACCATACCGGTCAATTTTACCACTTCTCACTTAATTACAGTTTTCTCAGAAATTTTCACTTGTTCTTTGTATAAAATGCAGCAATAGCTATAAACTGCAATTGGCGTGACTCTGCTCTTTGTAAGTGTATGTTCTGCGTTTCTTAGTAGTTGTTTTTCGAGTTTGAAGTTGGTATGTCTCGTCATTGTTTGATGGATAAGGAGATATTGGAGGAATTACAAAATATCAGCAGTTCAGTCTGACATTGACTTCTCTAACAGCGAAGCTGGGTCCGACAAAGAAGATGAGTGGGTGTCTGATAATATTAATGATCTGAGACATTCAAATGGGAGCGATTGTAAAGATGAACCCAGGATTGTGGAAGGCTTCTTGAAGCGCGGTACGTCAGCTTCGACTTTGAATGAACTCTCTAATACCACCTCAGGGAGGATGACTGCACTAGGAAGAGGGGATGGTGGAAGCACTTTAGAGAATCATAAAATTGACAGTATATGGGAGCTAGTTGATGACAACGCTAGCACACCAGTTTAGTAACTACATTTTTATAGTAACAGCTCATATTTGCATATTTATTTATAATGAAAGATTTATGTAATAAGTCCTAATACAGGTCTTTATGGACGAGCATCTTTTATGACCGACCGTGCGTAGCGAGTGAGGTAATAAGGGGCAATAAAGCCTTATTATGTACGAATTACAATTAATATTTTATGTGCGACTGTAAAAATTACAGTTATGTTTCTTTTGACACTGACGCTTCCGTTTTTCTTTCTGCCTGGTTTCTAATAGGATTGATTATTGACGCTAATTTGTTCCAATCGAGCTTTTTTATCAAACAGTCGGACATAAACATTTTTGTTGGCTTACATAATTATACTAGAATTTTGACCGATATCGTACATTTAGAAAGATGTGGAATTCAAAACGTGATAAAAGAAGTTACTAGACTAACCTCATATGCCGGGAGAAACATTTTTGGAGATTCTCCTACTAGTTCATGGCGCTTGTTGATTGATGAGCGCATACTTGGTTATATAAAATTGTCCACCGATGCTGAAGGTATGAGACAACTTCAAGAAAAAGATTGGGTCATTTCGCGGGAAGAAATTGAAGCATTTATATCCTTGCTGTTTACTAGGGGTACTTTTGCAGCGAGGAACGTTAGAGTGAAGATACTGTGGTCTGAGCCTTGTGGGCCCAAATTTTTCCAAGAGACAATGTCTAGAAGCAAATTTTACCAAATAATGCGTCTTTTTCGTTTTGACATGCGAAATACCAGATCTGAGCGATTAGCAACAAATAAATTTGCACTTGTGTAAGAATTGTGGAACCCATGTATACAAAATTGCATATTATGCTACAAACCTGGTGAAAATATATCTATCGATGAACAGCTTCTTCCGACAAAAGCAAGATACCCCTTTACGCAGTATATGGCAAATAAACCCGACTAATGTGGTATAAAATTCTGGCTCGCAGCTGATGTTCCGTCCAAATATTTGTTGAAGGGGTTTCCATATTTAGGGAAAAACGAGCAACGACCAGTCAATCAACTCTTAGGGGAATACGTTGTTTGTCGTTTGATGCAACCGTTTCTGAATAAAGGAAGGAATGTTACAATGGATAATTTTTTCACATCCCGAAAACTAGCCAAACAACTAAGAAAAAATCTACTACTATTATTGGAACAATGAACCGTTCAAGAAAGGAGATTCCAACTTCCATAAAAAACAAGAAGATGGAGCTATATGAATCAAAAATTTATAAACACGAAGGCATGACACTAACGGTCTACCAGGGAAAACTAAAGAAAAGCGTTCTGATACTTAGTTCTCTACATACAAACAGCACCAATATTGAAACAAATAAAAAAAAACCGGAAACCATTACGTATTGCAACAATAAATACGGAGTAGATATTCTTGATCAGATGGCCAGGCAATATTCAACAAAATCGGCTTCCAGAAGATGGCTATTGCAGTTTTTTTTAGCATACTGGATGTAGCGGCTATAAACGCCTGAATTTTATACCAGCACGTGACTGGAAATAAAATTTCCAGACAAAATTTCATATTGCAACTAGCAGTAGAACTACGACAACGGTATGTTACAAGACGGCCGTCAACACGAACTGTCACAAATCCAGGGGATACCACTATTCAATCCTCAAATTCTAAACGTAGATAGTGCCAAATTGCAAAATGTAACAAAAATAAAACAAAAGACACATGTTATGCATGTAAAAAATTCGTGTGCGGTTTATGTACAAAGAAAATAGAAAAATTTTACTATTGTCTTAATTGTGCTGTTAACAATTAAATAAAATTGTTTAAATAAATTTAATTTACAGTAAAGTTGTGTTTTTTATCATTAACCTTTTACAGAGTGATTTAGAATAAAAATAAAAAAATTAAATTATATTTCAAATGAAAAATTCTAAGAGCGATCAATGTGATCGCCCTGTTGCTTTTAGGTATACGCATATCGTTGTGCTTCTAGTGGTAAGTAGTCATTCGTGATTACATCATCTATTTTAGTTCTATAACATCCTGGAATCTTCAGCAAAATTACTGCTATCTCTAAGTTTGTTAACATGTCCCCTGTTACGTCCTGTAACAGCGACTTTATATTTTGCTCTTGGGATGGTTCTTCCTTTGTCTACAAATGCTGAAATCTGCACTGCGGACCATATTTACAGCCCATTTTCTTGAGTAAGTGGCAGTTCAAAGATTTCATCCTTGGTGGAGTTTCTCTTCGATTCCAGGTACTCACCAGAATCTTAGTACCGGTGTCTCGAAACACTACATCTAACATTTTACGTACCATGCGCCAGTTGAGCTAATCTAGACGTCAACCGAGATTCGGTACAGCTAATTTTCGATCAGTACCGGTATACATTTGTTTCCTTAGGTCCCATAATGCTTTGCACAAGTATTAATAGCGTAACTTTTGATGGGTCAAAGTTTTCGTGAGGAGGCAGCGAATGTTTCGCATTTCTTAGCGATCACAGAGCAGTAGGTGACATGTCTTCTCGATATTTGGACTTTGCTGCTGTATTTCTTCTTCACCACTAGACCACTTTACAATTCGGCTAAGGATCTCACAGAATATTGAGCCTAGAGATACTCCCCTGATACATCAAACAGATTTCTATGGTAACTCCAAACCGAGCTTTACGAGTTCGCAAATATGTTGACATAAATTTAGTAAGTGCATTATACTAGAGTTTTATAGTTGCGAACTCAATGTGGTTAGCTCTTTGTTCTAGTTCTTCTTGTCCTGGTTTTATATTCTTCCCAGCGTATGGGGCCAACCAATTCATGTGAACTATTTTGGGTATTGCTCTGAAAATTTCACTATTTAATACATTACATAACTGATCTTTTATAGAATTGTATACCGACCTTCTTAGAATCTTTGCTATTTGGGTCGGTATAGCCAAATTAGATCAATGAGTCGAAAACCTCCCGCTTTGGAACGTACATCATAGTGGAATTTCATTCGATGGCTGGCAATGTGAATGTTATTAAAACTCTCTCGTGAATTGAATTTAGTTTCTTTCGAAGACTTCCGACATATTTATTTCTAGCACCTTCTTTGCTCCAAGCTTCTTGATAGCAAATTCGAAATTTACACAGTAGCCTAATTTCACGCCCAAATAACACAGTGAGTGTAACAAGTGCCATATAAAAATCTAACGAGTTAATTATTTCTTAAATTAGCACTTTGCCTGTGAGTAATACTGTATTTCCCTTTTAACAAATAACTAAATAGTATAGGTACAGATAAGTAACACGGATGGTTCGTCTATACGAAACTGGTTGTAGTTTTGGGTAACCAACGTAATTTTAAAGGATTTGATATGACCCTATGGAGCAGAGACCCTTTTTATAGAACATTAGTTTTATAATTTCGTTATTTTTACCTGTAAGATTGAATATAAACCCGTTATTATTTGTATTCATTTTGTAGGCCTCGACCAGACGACAATTCGATTCCAGTTATTAAATAAAAGTCATAAGTTAATATTTATGTTGAGAAAATAAATTATCAATATGTAAATTACAAATTGATACACGCAATTATTATCTAATAATTTATAAGGAAGAAATACAAAGACCTTTTCAAAACTACCTCTGATGCAGGTGAAACAAATGTAAACAACGCAGTTCAATGAGTGCCCCGCATCTGAGCTAATTTGTTAGTTGTAAAGGGATTTTAAATTATAAAATAAAATTACGTTGAATGTTTAGGTGTTTTTAAATTTTCGTTTAATTTGATTTTATGTGTTAGCATAAAATCTCACCTGCTTTAATGCTGGTTTATATTATTTTTGGAGTAAATAATATGTACTGCAAATGTATTGTTTGTAGCAGTTTGAATATTCTGCTACCTGGGCCTCAACTACTTTTCACGCAGAATTCACGGTGTTTCGTTTCAAAGCTGTAGATACTGGGGCTGTTCGTACTTCAGAACTTTGTTTTAGTTTTCTTTGATTTCCGACTGCTTTTATACTGCATTGCGCACTCTCACCACCCTCCCGAATTTATTTTAATTTTAATTATATTCACTTTAGTAATCATCTTAAAGACTTCGTGCTGTGGCGGATTTTACTTTAGAATCTTTATTTACATGTTCTGCGTGAGTAGTTAATTTATTTTTGGCGTCGGATTTACATTGCAAAGTAACAATAACCTTTCCGCTAGTGTTCGTATTGTAAGTTATGCTAGCAGTTCACGAAAAAGATGTTATTTTGTCCCCGACGGTTTTTATTAATTTTCTGCTGCTTCCCTTTCTTGGTTTGTTTGGAAAATTAGGTATCTGCATTTCAAACTGATTTTGGTTCATGTTCCGTTTGAACCCTTGAATTTGCTTGTGGCTGCCTTAACTATGTAATTTTTCGAACAAAGCCTTGGGTTGCGTATAATTTAGTTTTACAGTAGCTGTATCATTTACTTTTATGATTTTAAAACCCTTCTTAAATTACTCTTTTATTGGTACATTCGAATTTTAATTTATTTCACTACTTTTGGAATTTATATGCTTGTTTCGCGGTCGAAACCATTACATCTGCTTAAAGTTTATTATTTGCCAAGCTATCCTTTTTTTAATACTTAGGAAACTGTTTAGTTTAGGTTTAAAATACCGTTATATATTATATAAGCTACACAGCAATTAGAAAAATTAAATAGGTGTCAATTTATTTAATTTTTCTGCTGTTGAATATTAAGTAATTTGAATTAATTCACGATGAGTTCAACAATACACTAACAAAAATGTTTTTAAATAATTTAAAGTAAAATGTATGAAAGGAAATTTGAAGTTTTGAAAATTAAAATGACCCAACATACATATCAGTAGAATTTAATTTAATTTAAGACGTAACTCTAATTTAATGTATATTAAAACTAAATCCAACTGAAATTAATATGTATAACCCATTATCTTGAAGATATTCTGACTTATTAGTTTAAAACGAAAATGATCGCTATATGTATTAACACCTAAATAATACAAATTCGTTTGGGAGCTTATTTATATTCTAATTAATTTAAACAATTACTCAACTGTAATCCAAACAAGTTCATATTAACTAAGATAGGCACACTAAATTGCGTTAATTCTTTCAATTGTCAAATAAAAAAAACCGTAATTGCAACAGCAAAAATATAAATATAAATACATTGTACAATGTGGCGCAATAGAATCGGACGCTTTTCAAACAAGTGCTCCTTATTTAGCTGCAATTGGAAGTTTAGTAGACATAGCGTTTTGCTCCATAGAACATCGTGGGTTTGCCGTAGAACAGATTTTTCGAAGTAATGAGGCTACGGCAGTTGTACAGGGAGCGTTCCAGCGACACTTCGACATTCCTCTGTATGATGTAATTCCCAAAATAGAGTATTGGAATGGGAGCATTTGTTTTGCACCCATGGTTCAGTGTTACCAATACATAAAGGACGTTATCGTTCTTGCACGGACGGCAGGTAATGTGGATCGTGTGAGAGCAGATGTTATTGGGAGCGTCCAAGGTGGTCAAAGAGGCGCCGAGTAGGAACTAGTCGTCGAAGTCTGCAGTAAATCCTCAACACTGAATTCTAATTCCACCTTATAAAAATATGATTGTTCAAAAACTGCTTTCTAACTGACTATCTTCAACAGGTGCAGTTCAGTTAGCGCATGTTGGGAATTCTGGAAGAATGGTAATCACGATAACAGATGAGGCTCGTTTTCACTTGTACGGTTATGTCAATAGGCAGAATTGCTCTTATTGGTCTGCGGAAAACCCAAGAGAGTTTCACCAACGGCCTCTCCACAGTCTAAACGTAACAGTTTGGTGTGGTGTTTCCAAAAGAGGAATAATTGGATCTTACTTTTATGAAAATGAATGGGAAGAGGTGTTGACGGTGACTTTGGAGCGTTAAGTTACCATGATCAACGAGTTTTTGATCCCAAAACTTGAGAATTAGTAATATGACACAGAGACAATGTAGTTCCTATAGGATGGAGGAGCCACTACACACACGGCAAGGGTTTATATGAACGCCGTACAAGCATTGTTTCTCGAACATGTAATACCCCGTAATGGTGACGTCCCCTGACCCCGCAATCGCCTGGCCTCGCTGTCTATGACTTTTTCTTCGGGGCTACCTTAAGACAAGAGTGTACACCACTAAATCCCGAAATATTTAAGAATTCAAGAGAGCAATCCAAAATTAAATTGTTTTGGTGCCAG
>JAHWXV010285651.1:0-10885 GCA_024586415.1 Phrixothrix hirtus | reverse complement strand
CGGTAGAAATGGCACTGTCAACTGGCCAGCTCGTTTGCCAGATCTAACTAAACTCGATTACTTTTTATGGGGATATGTAAAGGAAGCTGTTTATTCGGTACGCCTACTACTGTTGACACCAGAAATGTTACGAAGTGTTCAAAGGAATTTTTTCGAAAGAAGTAATATGTGTTTGCAAGAAAATGGACAACATTTTGAACACCTACTATAGTATGAAGGTTTTTCTTTTTCACTTTTTTTTCTTTTCTTACGGATGGTTTAATTTAGTATTACAATGTAACTAAATTTTATTAAATATTTCGAAAATAACTTAAGATAGGTATAGGGAATCCCCATATCAATCAACGGAGAATTTAATTTTGCATCAGATTCTGAAACAATATATAGGATGTTCTATTAGAAAAAATTGAGAAAACTGTGTCTGAAGTTGTCTATTTTTAAAAATTAATTCTTAACACCCTGTATGCAATAAGGCCACGGAATTTGAACAGGAGTATCTTCAAACATTCAGTAATAGCTACTTATAGTAAAATTTGTTAAATTTCATATTTATGTATGTGGTGATTTTTTAATGAGAGGACGACACTTGTAGTTTATTTTACAAAAAAAAATTATATCTTTAAAACCACTAACTGGATAGCACTAAAATTACTAATACGAATAACGATCATTAAAATCAAACCAAAATACAAAAATATATAGGATATTATATTTAAAAAAATTGAACTCCACTGTGTCACTTTTCTAGAACACCCTGTATAATCAGAAATTATTTTAGAAAGTGACCATTTACCCCCTGAACACTTCGTGAAAATTTAAAATCTCTACTTATAATAGCACCTGAGCTATGTGTGTGTACGCGTGTGCGTGTGTGTGTTGGCGCGCTCGCGTGTTTGTTAAATGAGATTAAAAATACAATTCCAAATTAAAATTTTAAAAAGTTTTTTTGGTAAAGTCTTCCTAACATATCAAAGTAGCATATTAGTTATCGTCCTGTCCTTCAATAGAAGTTATTTAGACAATTATTTGACAGAAAGATAGCGTATTTCAAGGAGTTTCGAGTACTAATGATGCAACCCTTCACATATTTTGTTCGGAAAATCAATTTTATGCATAAAAATTCTAAATAAAATTCATAATACAGTTACATGAATCGCCTACTGTTTTTATGCAAATTTACATATAACTTATAAAACATTTGTCAAAATTGTTTTGTCAAGCGTGTTAACACTCTCTCAATAACATAATTGACGTGAAGGCACATTAGGCCAGTGTAGTGGAACCGGATTGACTTACGCTAAAGCTGGCTTATTTTGTCGAGGTCTGTTGCGTAGTAACCGTGTTAAAGACGCTTATTACGAAGAAGGAAGTTGGTTGTCACGGTATATATTTAAATTCTAGATTAATTGTATAATAAACAAATTGTCTTAATTAATCTTTTCTATAGTTGATATTTTTTTTGGATATTTTAAATTTACTACTATTGAATTTGTCTGGTTCAATTATTCGTTTTTATTACTTTCTCCTACATATATGAAATACAGTATAAAGTCATATTTTCGGTCAAAATTTTCGATTTCCAGTTTTTAGCGGAAATACACGTTTTCAGAACCCCTGTCTGAAAAACATGTTTTTAGAAATTGGCCTGTGTGTGTACGTAGGTGTGTGCATGGTTGCCTGCGTGCGTGGGTGGGTGCGTGTGTTTGTGTGTGTAGGTGTGTGCGCGCGTGTGTGTGTGCGTGCGTGCGTGCGTGAGTGCGCGCGCGTGCGTGCGTGCAGGCGGGCGGTCGTGCGTGCGTGCGTACGTTCGTGCGTGCGTGGGTGGGTGTGTGTACGTATGTGGTCAATATATCTCGAAAACTAAACGTCGTAGAAAAGTGAAATTTTATATACAAGTTTATTACCACCTTAGAATTTCCGTGTAAGAATTTCGTTAAAATCTAATGACCGGAAGTGCCACTTTATTCTTGTGATTTTTAGGCTTTTTGCAGTTTTTTCGAAAACGGCTCTAACGATTGTTTTTAAACTCGTCACGTTTCTAGCGCCTGTAATGCTATATTACATGAACTAATTGGTTTCTCTGAGAAAATTCGTTCAAGTGAGTTATTGAGAAAAATCTCTAGAGTTAAATAGCGTTTTGCCTGGCGAGTAACTTGAATGGGTGACCGTTCCAACTATTGCCCTCAAAATAAAAATAAATTAATATTTTAATGATTTGTGTGCAATATTTACATAGCTAATTACTTTTTATTTAAATATATAAATTATTTTTGCTTTAAATGAGCTCAAAATTTAATTATAAACCTCTTAGTACATGTATAAAGGAAATTATAAATGGATGAATTATTTATCGTTTTAAATTAATTTTAGTTTACAATTTAGGTATATAGGAAAGTAATTAACGTCAATAAATTCAAATTGAATTTAAAATGTGTAAGAGAAAGTCGTGTGTTGTCTCACGCCAGATTTTTTAATAAGAATTAGCGTTACAAAGAATTTGTATTGTATTTTTCATTTTTGAATCATTTATTTATTTACTAAAGTAGATCAATATTGCTTCTTATACAGGTGTTTATGTTTAGGTAAGAATGCGGGCACCAATATTTTAAGTTGTTCTAATATTTCTTCCATTCATCCCAGTCTTTAATCTGACTGCATATATACCGATTATACCAATTGAGCCAAAAAGGTTGTTGCCTGAGGTGTATCGATATTTTGTTTAAATTTTAGTTTGACCTTGTGTGACGTTAGACGTTTTTTCATTGCCATACGTGTTTTATTGTAATAAGCACTGTTTTATACAAATAATTTTTTTCAGAACTAGTTTATTATTTTTGGTAAGTAAACGATAAAATAAATTTTACGGAATAGATGATTATGTACGAATTTCAATTTATAGTTTAATGTTAAAAAATCAATAATGACCATAAACTTTACATATCACAGTCTTGGATTACTTAAGAAGCTAACTACGTTACAGTCTATGGACACAAAGCAATAGGAACAGCCAAGAATAGTTAAACATTAAAACGTTTTATCTAATCAATGCGTTAATACGTGATTTAAATTGTAATAGAAAGGAGCTTATGATGCTTAGTGTAGGGTGCTCCAAACTTTTAATATTGCATATCGGTATGACCAACTGTGGATAAACTTGATTGGCGCCAAATTTAAACAGGCGATCATTTTTTTGTAGCACTCGATAGTAAAGTTTCTCTGTTCTGTGTTGATTAATTTTACTTCTCTGGAAACTAGTTTTGTTAAAATGACATAAGGCTTTGTTTATTTATTTTTGTCTATTATTTTATTCTTTGTGGTTTTAAATTTCGTTTTACTTTGACGTCGTAATTATCACCCCAGGAGTTGTACAGGGTGCGGTAAAACAGATTAAGCAGCTTAGAAGAGGGACTACTCAGGCAGGGGTTGAAGTACGCAGGTGCGACTGGTCTCGTACTCGGCTGTGGATCCCATTTCAGTCGCAATTATGATTTAGCATGGCGAACATCGAGGATTTGTTATGGTTGGAAACAACCACTCTGTGATTGCTGTGCAAAGAGATTTTCTGCAAGGGTTTGATGCCGTTTTTAACGCGAACACAGTTCGTTTATGAGTTAGGTGGTTGGAAGAAACTGGTAGCACACTCAAAAGAGGAACACATGGACGACGCAAATCAATAAGAGCACTCGAAAATGTGCAGTTGGTTAGAGCAGCAATTAAGCGGCCGCCACGTCGTTCTGCTAGAAAGCACGCTGTTACTTTAGAAATTTCAGATCGCAATGTAAGGAGGATTCTTAAGTTAGACTTGACATGTTATCCCTACAAAATAAAGATGGCTCAGGAATTGAGTGAAGCAGATTATGTTAACCGTAAAAGTCTTTGTGTGCAAATTCTTGCACCGATACCCCAGCAGCTGCTTTCTTCTCTAGTAACGAGGCATATTTTCATTTCAATTGAGCTGTTAACAAGCAAAATTTTCTCTACTGGAGTGAAATAATCCCCAATTGACTTGTGAAAAACCTCTTCATTCCCACTAACCGTGTGGTGTGTTGTGTCACAATTCAGAGTACTGGGCCTGTACTTTTTGATGAGGGAGATGTGAAAGTGACTGTCAATTCTAAATATTATGTGTCAATATTGCATAATTTTGTGCAGCCCAAAATTGAAGATATTGTTGAAGAAGAGGGATTGGAGGAATTAAGGTTCCAACGTTTTCAAATAAATGTTCCCGGACATCTGGTATCTTATTTGGGTGATGTGGGATGGCCAGCTCAGTCACAAAATTTGAGAGTTTGTGATTTATTTCTTTAGGGATATCTGAAGGAAAGAGTGTTCAAACATAGCTCTCACACCCTACTACAGCTAAGGGAGAGGATTATTGAGGAAATTAATACCATACTCCACAATACGTGTGTACGATCTGTCAAAAAATTCACAGTCTTCAGCAGTGTGTTGATGCTGACGGCCACCATTTGAGTGACATTTTTAAAACTTAAGGGGAAATAAAATGATATGTACTGGTGAATTCAAAAATAACAACCGCATTCCACTATATACGCCTGTTGATTTTTTATAGCCCCTCAAAACTACTTAATCCGTTTAGCCGCACCCTGTTGATTAGACTGGGTGTTTTCATCAAACGATTACCCCGCTCCATCCTGGTTACAGCTTTGACTCTATTCGTCCTATTTCTAGTTGTACTGCTCCTTGGATAAGGTGATACTGATGTCAACTGTTTCTAGTAACTCATTTTGGCTACCATACATCTTACGTCCACTGTTACATGATCTACCTCCCTATGCTCAGTTCTGAGTCTAATTATATACGAGGTGGTATCCAAATGTTCCCAGATTGATGCGATAAAAATTGCAAAACTTATCCCTATGCTACATTGTTGTCGTTATATTCAAAGTAGCTTCCCTCCGCAAGTATACACCGATTACAGCGCCTTTTCCACTGTCTAAAGATTTTCTGGAAGTCTGCTTCTATGAATGAGTCAAGCACTGTTTGCGATTTTGCTTGAATTTTTTCAATTATATAAAATCGTTGGATTTTCAATTGCAATTTCATTTTCGGGGAGAGTCCAAAGTCGTACAATACTAAGTCAGGCAAATAGGGTGGATGGGAAACGACAATCACCGAATTTTTTACCAAAAACGGAAAGAACTGTGCGATGGCGCATTCTTGTGATGCAATGCAAAAACTTTGTTATTCCATAGTTCAGCTCTTTTCCGTCTAATGTTCTCGAGAAGTCGCCTCAAAACATCGCAAAAGAATTTAGAATTAACTGGTAGCACGAATTGTTTTTCACTTACTTGCATGTCTTCACTCTTGGCGAACTAAGATGCCTCCACTGGCTCGACTAGTTTCTTGGTTTTTGGGTCATATCCATAAATTCAACCTTCATCGTCTGTTATGATTTTAGACAAAATGTTAGTATCTTTCGAAGTAAGTCGTTTCAGCTCAGTGAATGCATCAATTCGTTGATACCTTTAATCAATTATCCAGTATCTTGGAACTAATTTTGCGGTGATGCAGTACACACACAGTTTCTCGCTCAAAATGTGCTGGCACATTCCATAGCCTAATTCAATTTTAATGTCTTCAATAGTCTTCACGAACACATTGTTGAATTGCTGCGATGTCTTCTGGAGTGATGAACGTCGAAGATCTTCCTAATCGTTCGTCATCTCTTAAATCCATTCTACTCGCGTTGAATCTGGCATACCATTCAAAAACTTGTGTTGGGCTTAACCAACAGTCATCAAACGCTCCTTAAATTATTTTATACATTTCAGTGACACTTCTTTTTAGTTTAACACAAAATTTAATGCACACGCGTTGCTCTAATTTTGCGTCCATCGTAAAATTCGAAAACCAGTACAGTTAACACTTTATGTAAATCGTCGTACAGCAACTGCTATTCAACTTAACAAGTTCAAACTTTTCACATATATTTATGACACACGTGGCTACTGCTTCCTATTGGTGCGCGCCAGTAGTATTTCACATTTGCGTTATACCGGATACCACCTCGTATACTCCTTGCGTTTCTACAGTGATTTAATATTCTCGAAAACGTTCTAATTTTACTTTTGATCGGCTATGTCAGATTCGCAATTGGCGGATCACGAGGTAATAACCACTCAAAAAGATTTTTTAAATAAATTAAAGCCTATTTCGTATAAGAAAGTGTTTGAATCATAGATGCGTAATTGCACATAGAACGAAATTTATAATATGCGAAGACTGCGCTTGCGTTGAATCACGCATACCGTAAAAATGTTATGTTAATACTAGATCAATTATAATTTATTCCACCGATTGTGAAATTAAGTTGACAGTACGCCACGGTGATATCATAGGTCGCGTAGAATCAATGACGTAAGCAACTCTTTTTTATATGGAATGTACAATTATCTGATTTATTAAAATTTTTAGATTTATTTAGAGTATACTACCTTGTAAATGGGTTTGGGTTTATCAGTATCTGTTAAGCAAGTAAAAATGAACGTGTAAATAAATTAACTAAGCGTAAATATATTGTTGAAACATAATTAATGATTCTAAATTAAGTCTCAATAAAACTTAAAATTATAATTATCAAATAAATAATCAATAAATAAAAACGTTAGTAATGATAAAAATATAAATAGTTAAATAGAAATCAAGAAATTGTACATTAAGTAGGATAATAAATATTCCAAGTAAAAACAAATTATTATGCCAAATAGTCTTTGAAAAAGTTTATAAACGTGATGCAAGCAAAAACTTCCAAAATCAGAAAAGACTAAAATTTAATTGAAAGGCTTTTATAATTTGTTAAGCTGGTCTAACAAGTCAGACGATAGTTAAGTATTAGAAATTTAAATATCTAAAAATATACGTTGTCAGGTGTAAAGTGCTAAGTTTTACTGCGAGAAATAAACCTTAACGAACTAAAATTTAAATGTGGTTGATTAACATTTAAACTACAACAATAGAATACGAATATAGACGAAAAGGCTAAAAAAATTAATAAAATCGATAGCGACTGCGAAAAGTTATCATTATCTGCAACTTAAATAACAGTGTGATTTAATCCCGTTGTAAACGATAGATAACTTGTTAATATGAAACAAATTAACGAGAAATTTAGAAACACCGCAAATTAAAACTATTTGAAACCTTTTTATTTGGAAGTATTCCTGATAAAAAAAATCCAAGAGTAAATCTGCATCAAACATATTAAAAATCAAAGTTAAATTACGGGCAAACAATTATGTGAATTGAATCAAAGAATATCCTAAACACCGCAGGGCATCAAAAACAAAGGTTAGTTCAACCAATTACCTAACGATAGCCGCTAACAGCGATTAAATTATAACTCAAAAACACGAGTGGTAATATAAATAGCCTGCGCAAATATAAATTATAATTTACATATAGAACTTTAGTTAAGTTTAGTATTAAAATTTTTTCTCAAAATCTATTATGTTTTGTAAATATTGTTAAAATTACTTCAAGTGGACATAATCCTCTTTATACCGCCCGAAGACTTATGTCATCATGTGTTTAAAATACAAGTTGTTCAAAAGCTGACAGATCTGGATAAAGTTGCTCGGCTAAATGTCTGCAGGCAATTTTTAGAAGTGCCCGGAAGTTCTCAATAGGTTTATTATGTCCAATGAAGTCCGTTATTCACCTAATAGTATGACGGTAAACAAAGTTTTCGTTAGTGGTCACATGACAATCCAATGAACCTTCATGAAAAATCTCTACAAGAACAAAATTTGAGGGTGCGTTGTGGTGTTTCCGCTTTTGGCATAATTGGATCACACATTTTCAAGGAGAAAAGCATCACCGTTCGGTTACTTCTAAAAGAAATGCTGCCATGTAGAACGAATTTGTAAATTTTGAACTACCAAGAATAAGAGAAACAACATCTGGTTCTATCAAGGCGGTGCTACAGTGTGTACACTTGAAGACAAAGTTTAGATTTTTTACGGCGTAAAATTTGGAGATATCCTCTGGCACCCAAGATCTCCTAACCTGTCAGATCAGATATTCTTGGGGGATATTTGAAGTCTAGAGTTTATAAGACGCATTCTCAAACCCTTCAGGAACTGAAACAGAGAATTTTCAAAGAAGTAAACGCCATCTATGAAGATTTACCGCGAAGTGTTAAGCATAGACGTCAATGGTCATTAATAAATTGGCCACAATAAAGCTTAATGTTTTTCATTAGCTGTTTCAATTGCGTCATTTGTGTTTCCACAGAAAGCTTACAAAAATAGGTCAGTCGTGTTGTTGAACCTTTTATAACATTTCTAGTAGCGTCATTTAAATACTTAAGATCTAAATATTTATAGCTGTAAAGTTTCCGCAGTATTGTAGTCGTTTAAAGGTTTTTAGTTTGAAAGCAAATTATATTGGGTTGGGAAAAATCAATAACTTCAATGGAAAGAATTCAATATAGAATATGTTCGTTTATGTTTTTTTGAATCTGAGTACTAGATGTATGTTAATTGTCATTCGCTTTTGATAAAGAGTATAGAAAGTGTGAGCAAGAACCGTACAATTGTGGAAGTTTACTCCAATTACACCGTTTCGATTAACGGCACATTTCTAGTACGAAAGGAGAAAACATTAGCTAACCTAAAAGACAGTTGTGAATAAACACACGGCTTTCTCTTACCCATTCTAATTTAATTTGAAGTTATTGATGTTAGTTACTTTCCTACACATCTACACTGTAAGTCATAAATAATTCATCTATTCATAATTTCCTACATAAATGTACTAAGACATTTATAATGCAATTTTAAGCTAATTTTAAAAAAATAATTTAACAGATATTAATAAAAAGTAATTAGATATGTAAATAGTGCACATAAATCATGAAAAGTAAGTTTAAAAAATCATTAGAGCCATTTTTGAGAAAATCGCAGAAAACCTAAAATTCGCAAGAATAAAGTCGAACTCCGGTCATTCGATTTTAATGAAATTTTTATTAGGACGTGGCAGGAAGGTAATAAATTAAATATAAGATTGCATTTCTACGACAAAGCACACACATATCAATTTCTAAAAATATGTTTTTCGGATTCAGGGGATCTGAAAACACATTTTTCGATAAAAACCGGACATCGAAATTTGTGACTAAAAACTTTATAGAGGTGAGATGAAGTAAAAATGTGTTAGTATATTTACACGATGTTTATTAAATAATTTCAATAATTTAAATAAAATAATTTAAGCATAGTAAAGTTAACATTGGAAAATGTCAGAAAATAGTGTTATAGCATGATTAACTATTATTTCCCATCTTTTTCTATTTAATTGGAAATCTAATCTCAACACCGATTATTAATTATATTATACCCCTCTGGTTTAGCAGTGCGTTTATTTCTCCTTAACTTTTTATCCTGTTAACATTTATCCCTTATGATTAACTACTTTGCTATACTGACCCTGTACCATCATCGCATTTAACCTAGAACGTCCTTAATAAACAAACTCGGGCGCAATATTATTCTTATAATCAAAGTAGTTGGCGAGAGGTTATACAAAAATTAATTTGCTCATGGTCATGAACGGTTATGTAATGTATAAAATAAATTAATATTGGTGCAGGGTATTTGCGAAAAGATACTTCTCGCATATATAACAAAATACTTTAACTCTATTTGTAGTTAAAGTTTTGAGTTCGTATTTGTACTTTAACCCGAAGGACTGCGATAGTACACGAAACTATTTGATGTTTCCAATCTTTAATAATCATTAATAATTATTAAACGTTACGCCAAAATGGTACGTAAACTTACTAACAAAGAGTTTTAAGCAATATGTTGAGTTTAAATGCTGAGTTTAAACAATCCTTAAAATTTTCATGTTTTACATACGTATTAATTAATTCTACGATATGAAAATTAATTTAAGAGTTTCTCATACATAATTTTGTAAATGGTTTCCCAGCTATCCTTATTTCAGCATTTTATTAAGCGAACAAATTAAAATATATATTTAGATATGCTTTTCGCTAGTGATTTTTTTTAAAATTATTTGTTTATTTAAACATATCTTTCTTTCAAAATCATCAAATATAAATCGTGTGTATAATCAAAAATATTAACATATTCGAAACCCAATGGAAAACTGGATAAGTCCGTACAAACCATTTATCAATAGTTAAAAATGTTTTTAAAGAGATTGGCTCGAAGTTTCCAGTGTGATTCTAAATGTTGCGTAAATTGACGTTTACGTATAAAAAGGAAGTTGTAAAACAATTTTTACAGAATTAGTTAATTATTTTCGGTAAATAAATATTAAAATCAATGAATAAAAAAATACTAAGAAAGTGCCTCTAGCTATCAAACTTACGGTACGCGTGTGTGTCCACTATCTGTGATAGACGTCATTATGGCCAAAGAACAGTTAAAGTGTCAAGTCGTGGAAATTTTTATTAATTGTGTGTGTAATTTTGAGGATATTTATTTATAATTAAATGAAAATCTTGCCTGGATGTGGTGCTTACAGTTGCACTAATACAGATGTTAAAAATCTGGTGTGAAACAACACACAACTTTCTCTTACGCACATATGCCACATATGCCAATAGTGTCCACAAATTATTAGATTATTGTCTACGTTTATTTTGGAACAATAATTGTAATGGTCACCCATCCAAGTTACTGGACAGGCGAAAGGCTGCTTAACTCAGGAAATTTTCTCTGATAAATTAATTGCTTCAACGCATTTTTGCAGAAAAATAAGTTTACGTAAAGGGGCATTGAATACATAATAAATGTAGCACATTTAAAAATAAAAGTTATAGCTGTTTTCGAGAAAATCCCAAAAAAACTTAAAAATCGCAAGAATAAAGTGGCACTTCCGGTCATTCAATTTT
>JAHWXV010285644.1:0-10031 GCA_024586415.1 Phrixothrix hirtus | reverse complement strand
CAAAAACAATGTTTATATATATATATATATATATATATATATATATATATTATATATGTAATAAAAGATACTGTTACTCAGTGAACTATATTTGAATTGTAAAGTCAATATTTCGTATACGGTTGTATACTTCGTCACGACAATAGGCGTAAACTGTATAACATTATTTTGACATTAGTGACAACATAACTAAAAACAATTAGGTTAAGTATAAAAATTGCAACTAAGTAATTGAAAATTTAAAAATTTTAAAATATACAAAAAATTAACAAAATATTTTTGTTTGCAAATATTGAACAAAAAGGAATAATTATTGCGAAGGGATATGTATCAGATTTAAAATTTAACACTATACCAATTTTTCGAATATAGAACATTTCCAAAAACAACCGTTCTTTATAATTACTACAAAAATCATAAATTTCGAAGTTATTGAAGTCAATTCTATAGTCCAATTCATTGTTTGCTCAACATAACTGAGGTCACAACCTACCTAATTAATTTTGTAAATAATATTTGATTTAAGTGATGTAGGAATACTGTTTTTTAAATTGGTAAATAAATTGCCAATATTATTATCGAAATAAAAAGAATATTCAAATTTTCAACACTCAAAAAATTTTTTAACTTTGTAACAAATTTCAGGAATATAAGGTAATCTTTTATAAATTATATCATGTTTGTTATCATTATCACGATTATTTTGTACAATATTCCTAAAACTTAATCTGTGACCTAAATTCTTAGTGCAATAGTTGTTAACTAAAATTTTAATTTTGTATGTAAATTATGATTAATTAAAGAAGGATGAATGATTTTAGTAATTCTCTTCTTTAAACCTAAAATGACATTTTTCTTAAAATGCCAAGGATGGTTAGAAAAATAATTTATACGTTTACGAGAACTACTAGATTTGATATACCAATCTATAATTATTTGGTTATTTTCATCTCTAATAAATTTCATATCTAAAAAAGGAACGTTCCTATGTTTCTCATATTCTATTGTAAAGTTAATATTAAAATTGTATAAGTTAAACGTGTTAATAAAAATATTAATTTTATCAATTGGAGCAGCGCAAATTAAATCATCGACGAACTTAGCAATGATAGAAAAATGAAAATCAAATTTATATAAACAAATCGAAAGTAAATCATCCAGGACAATTTGAGCCAAAATTGCACTTAACGGGGAGCCCATCGGAGTTCCAAATATTTGGAAATAAAATATTTTATCGAAAACTAAATAACTAATATCAAAAACAAACTGAATTAATTTTAAGGAATTTTTCAAACTTGTCTCAGAATGAAGTTTAATGGAATTCCACTTTTGATTGATACAAAAATTTGAAGTTGGACGAAGAATCAAGTGTTTATAATTTAGTGAACAGAAGTAAATTGTATTTGCAAAACTGTTTAGGATCAAATGATATACTTAAATATGAAATTTATTTTGGTTCTTGACTTGAAGCAGCTTTTAGACCCAACCATGAGCAGAAATCAAAATAAAGTATACTAATAAAAACTTGTTTATATAAAAAATACCCTGATATCTTATGATAATTAATAAAATTATTTAACTTTAGTGAGTAAGTAGGGAATGCTTTTAGTGCAACTCGTACGTACTTTGAATTTTTGGGAATAACTCAACTAATTTATTATTTGTTGACTAAAAATTAATTAGTTGTATACATTATATGTTTTTAATAAAAGTTATTATAATATCTTTATTATATAAGAAAGACACATTTAAAAATCATTACATCTTGCCTAATACTTAAACCATCACAATACTTTAACCTAAATACATTAAAAAAAATATCACTACTGTATACAGTAAATCACACTTTGGATCTGACCGTTTTTTCTACTTTGTCCATATAAGAAAGCAGCAACTGTTTTTAGTGCAAGAAATCGTTATGAACATATGCATAATCAAAAACTTTGAAAGGTACAGATCTATTTGAAATTTGAATCAAATTGCATATAAAATTGTTATAAATGGAGAAAACAGTTTGAAGATTTTATTATGTCGTTTGAAATCCTAAAATGTCATTGTTGCAACGTTGAAAGGAAATCAGTATTTCTGGAGCACCTATTTGTAGAGCTTTTAATAGAAATATCGAACTTTTAAATTAAAATTTGTAATACCTGGGAAGATATTTCGTAAGCGCTTAGATTATTAGTTTTGGTTATAAGGAATGAAAGAAGAAGATAATAAGTTCAAAAAGAAAGTTATGTTTGCATACAAGGCAACTTACGCATTGAATGGCGTTGTGGGTTCGGAAAATGACAGTTGTGGACATCATATAATTTAGCATAAAAGTCAATACCAGATGAGAGATATTCGGAAACAAAATAAGCTTTTTCGATTTTTTCAAATGAAACACCCTATGCATTTTCCAGCTATACCACATAGAATGAAATTCTGCATCGATTAAAATAAGGTTTTGCTATTTTCCTATTTCCTTAATTTTCAACAAAGTTCAATAATAAAAATACAATAAATTGTATTTTTTTTGAAACCAATTCACTTGACAAATATTGTTGGTTGAATTTATTAAAGAACATAATAAATTTTTAAATAGAACCAATTTAATAGTTAAATAGTACATAAGGAACAGTACACGGCAAAGAAAATCAAAAACTAGAACCAAAAAGCTGTAGCAAGCGTTTAAAATATTTTCCATTTTACTGCAAACATATTAATTCTATTCAAGAAATCTCTTTGTACCCTTCGTAATATATCTGGTGTTACAATTTGGAAGACACTTTTACGCTTTCGGGCATTATTTTCAGATGTGGTTTGTGGTTCTACAAAAACGACTCTTTTCACACACCTTCAAAAAGGGTAGAAATGGTGAACGAGATGCCCAGCTAACCCTGCATTTTTACCAATCCGTTTGTTTGGGTAACAATTATTAAAAAAATAGTCTTACATATGGTAATCCGGTGTACCGTTATACCTTAGCCGCATTTTTTGATGAAGTCCAAGTGAAATACGAGAATGTTCCAATAAATCTGGCAGTTGATTTAGTAGGAAGTCTAAATACATTCAGCCGTTCAGATTTCTTTCAGATGAGTAAGAACTAATACTGTTCGCCAAAAATATCTTCCCAGACATTGATACTCCACCTGTGCTCACCATAAATTTGAGGATGGCTAGCAGAGTATTAATGAAAACTATTTCGATCAACTGCCGTTCGAAAGTGTCTACAATTACTATTAAAAGCTCGTCAAGTATGTTGACGAATCTAAACGCAAAACTATTACAACAACTGACATTATGCCTGCGGAATAAGTAAAGAAAACTCATCATCTTTCTAACACACGGTTTCTACACCTTAACCCCATAACAATTTTAGTATCTCTATACTTTACTGATTTGTACAACCTGATACTACACCCATCGCTAACTTTAGCTTTTACTACTTTCTTCTATTTTACTTTATATCTCTATTCTGCCAAATTCATACATTTCGTTCGATATATTTTCTTATTTCTGTCGGAATTTCTTTAGCCGCTATCGACCAGCGTTGTTTGTCTACCACGTTCTTTCGTCTTATTCATTACTTACCTAAATCAGTATTGTCATTCGGTTTCTATTCATTCGCTCAATATGACGAAACTATCTCATAGTAGTTCTCGTACACATCATACACGAATTCTTGTATGCCACACTCTTGTTTTATCCAAGCATCAATAATCTTATCTCTGAATGCACACACTCTTCAAAACATTATTCTTGATGTATTTAAGTACTAACATGCTTCCCAGTCCTACTGACGTTTTACGTCCATAGAACACAACCTCTTTCGCCTTCATATTCAAACATTCATTATTTGTTATTAAGCATACGCTACCAATCACCTACCTTCTTGCAGTTCATTGTCTTCAAATTTCACTATACACTCCACTATCCATCGCAAAACGTTCTATTATGATATACAAATTCTCTTACTTGCTTTGATATTTCATCATTAATATTAAACCACCTGGCCTCGGTTAAACTGGGCACAAGGAAGGTTTCATCAATGTATGCTCTAAAACTGTTAATTCCTGCAAGAAGAGCGCATATGTAGAAAATTTCGTCAAAATCATTTTATGTTTACCTAAGGTAACGTAAGATGAATGAACTTAGATACAATACTGAGATCCAGAAGCAAATCTATAATTCATACAGGAGATACATAAAAGCTCTTTGCCACAAAGAAGCTAGTAGAATTTTTGATGTCGTGCTAAAATTATTCTCGATGAATATATGCCGAAGGCACTACGGTACCTGAAGTCACCTACATAACAAGTCAGAAACTAAATGTAAAGCTATCACTCAAAAAGGCCCGTTCTGTTCTTTGAGATTGTAACTTATCTAAGATGAATCATTTATATAGTCCAGATTCGGCTACGTCCGATATCTTTTAACTTAATAATTTGAAAAATAATTTAGTGTCATTGTAACATTTATTTTTATAAACCTTCCATTTTAGGTATTTCTAAATTTAATTTGAAATTTTAGTAGCAACGTTTTCACTAGCAACATCCTGTATATAAGTTTTCTAAAGCTAAAAGGTACGACAAAATTCTAATTTCATTCGCTATATTCAGTCCTTAGATTAGATTTGTGTTTTTGCTTAATTCATAATTTTAAATTTAACTTGTGGGTTTATATTTTCATTATTCTGCGGATTTATTTATGATTAATTATTAATTACAAAGGGTCCCGACAAGTGTCGCTGCCTTTTATTCCTTTTGCTAACGCATCTTTTTGAAAATGCGCATGTTGGTTTTATCCTTGAGCTTGTTAACGCCATATTGCAAGATGGTATTCTTAATGTGAATCGTTCGTCAGAATACGCTTTTAAAATTTTAAAAATTTTCGAACAACCGTTCCTTATTTAATAAAGGACGATTATGTTTCTGTGGGAACCGCGGTTTGCTCGGTTTCTTTTGAATGCTTGTAAATAAAACACATGATTCTTTTGGATGCTTGTAAATAAATACATAGTTTTATATTTCTTTTATGGGTTTGTGGATTCTTCGCAAACTACCGATTGCTGTTGGATTATGGTTCCAAATTGTGTCTATAATTATCAGTATTATCTGTGATGCTGTCGATCATGGCTTCGTTTTTCTACAATATATTAAGAAATCTTTTTTTTGTTGCCGCTCTAATCCTGTTCTCCGAAAACTTCTACAAGGTTTGATTTATTTAAGAAATTTAGAAGTTCAATTCCGTTCAAGTAGAAAATTTTACCTTCAAGAATGTAACCGTTTTGATATATTTTATTTATCGCTTTAAAAGATAAACGTTAATACACGTGCTACATGTGTAAATTCTTGTTAAACCTTGAACATTTCATATCATGAACTACCGTATTGTATTGTCGACTTCTTATATTTTTAGATAAACATTGTGCTTAATTGATTATTTTAATTATAATTATAAATTACCAGATTTAACATCTATTTTGTCGAATTATAAAATTTGCTTAAACAATAACCAAATTTTAAATTTATTGTATATTTTCTTAAATCACACTTAAAGTAAAGATAATTAAGTAATAGTTTAAATTGTCTCTTATTACGAATAAGATGTGAATAGCTATGAAGCTTGTTTTCTGTAATCTATTTTTATAAAGCCAAATATTGTTTTAGATAACGTAGTATTACAGAAAATTTAATCTTCGAAAACTTTTAATTAAATTTACTGCTCTGTTTTAATTTAAACTTTTATTTGCTACGACTATTTCACCAATTCTGATTTAGGTAGCTGATGTTTAGTTTCTCTAGAGAACCCAGACACACCCAGTATATTTGACTAAA
The DNA here is from genome assembly GCA_024586415.1 of Phrixothrix hirtus. NCBI lineage: Eukaryota > Metazoa > Arthropoda > Insecta > Coleoptera > Phengodidae > Phrixothrix > Phrixothrix hirtus. Next base: position 4,209 of record JAHWXV010285644.1, on the reverse strand, counting down.
CGAAAGTTAGATAATTATTTATCGGTACCCTGATACGAGGTACAATCATTTAATTTATAAGGGCTATAATGTTTCGCTACATTTATTTTGTTAATTTTATAACTCTATACTTTTATAAATCAGTGACAATACTTTAAGATATTTACGTTTATGTTCACTTTTGGTTTTGAAATTAAAATACTCGTCTTATTTGCATTAAAAAGTTTCAATCACATACAAAATAATAATACTTCGAAATAAACAGGGTAATAACATTTTGCATAACTTTAGATTAGTATTTTATTTTTGACCATTTAGGTTGCTACGAGATCCAGAACGTTGTGACGATTTCGACCTGAGGTACTCGTCAGTCAATAAGATTCTATTTTCTCTACAAAATCGTCTGGCGCTCATTTTCTTATTGTACTACGCATCAACGGTAAGTTTGTACGTGATTCTCTTCCAGTGTTAAACAGAAAAACCGTCATAAAACAACTCCACCCGCACCCAAACTCCCGGTAACTACTAAGCCCGAGCAAACGCTGACGTTATGATTATTATTTCATTCATCCTGAATTTACCGTCATAACATCAACTTATAGACATAGGTCGGTTGATAAATACTGGTGTCCATTTTCAAAACCAAGAACCATCTTTCCCTTTTAACGCTATAAGGCCGTTATAGGATAGGCATTCACTCGCTATTTGCGTTAAACCTAATGCTTGAAACCGACCCCAAGATACTAATTTCGGCGTAGAGCTTATCTAGAGGTTGTCCCTAAAATGTTTCCGAATTAGAAGCGACGCCTAAATCCCTTATCAGGCATCAGATTTTTGGCCCATACTCCGGCCTGTGTAGAGAAATAATGTCTGCAATCGGCCTCTCGCAGACACCTGGTTCCCTCCACAACCCTTGCCAGGTTTTACAACGCGAGCGGCCGGCGTTCCCGAATGCCGCTACGGGTTCCAAGCAGAGCCCTGACCAACAAACTTACCGCCAGTTTCGCGTCGTCCTTAGTGGTCCTTACGAGGATCACCACCTTCGACCTCTGTCTCCTCCAGCGTGATGTCGGGACATTTTTGGGTTTACAACAGATCGATCTTGTCGGTGCGCCTTGAATGAGTTACCTCAGATTTTGGCATACTGTGGTTTCCTCTTACACTTGGGGAACATTCCATGGTCCAGTTCAGAGGCATGGTGACAACGGTCGGTACCGACGACAGTATCTATGTTATCGAGTTTATCGAACGGCCTCCCGTCATTTTTAGACGGCCCTCTGGTGCTACTGATGGAATAATTTGGATCGACGATTTGCATCGAGTACACAGGGTTGCAATTCCCCGACAAACCCAGTTGTTTCCCCGCGCTGAGCCCATTACAGGACATGTGGTCCAACCACGTTAAATTAAGGGAGATTACGTTGAAAAATAAAAATTGTAAAAATGTATTGTCTTTTATTTTATAACTAGCTAACAATTATTGCAGTTTTTCTGGTATAACCTACGAAATTCTGGTTACTACAAATAGGTACGCATGTAACAGCTCATAATGACTATTATTATATTTATGAAAAATATTTACGTTTGTTATAAAATCAAAGTAACTTAAAAATCTCTTTGAACTTAAATTATGAAATTGATGTAGGTACATTATACTAGAATTCATTATTTTTGTCAGTCTGTTTGCTGTTGACTCCAGTTATATTTAATAGAATTGCAAAGAGTAGGATGTAAAGTAAGAGCTGTAAATTCATTAATTTATTCAATTCTGTAGATAACCGTTTTTAATAAAATGCATGTAAAACGACATAGCATTTTGACAAATTTTTAAATAAATTGTGGAATCTGAGGCGGCGAAAGCGCAATAAAACTACGACTGCGACAGGTATATCCAATTTCATAAAGAATTTATTTCATCTGGTATTCGGCGGTTAGTATGTAGAAATTTAGGACAGCTTTGTAGTGATGAAATTTTTGAAAGAACATTTATATACATAAGTATTTGTTATTTCAATTATATCCGATTATTATACTTTACTGGCTATTCATAAAAGAGTAATATTTTTCTAACATCTTTTACCGCGTGTAAAAATAAACTAACTAGGTTTCCTACAATCAATTTAAATTACTTTCGATAAGTTCAGCTTAACAACAATTGAAATTTAACTGAAATGAATTATATTTTAGATGAGGTTTTCACTCAAGTAATTTTATTTCTCGAAAACTTTATAAGCTTTTACTAACTAAATAATTCAACAATAGAGTTGCATTAAACATGTAATACAATATACAAGGCGTTTAACAAGCGTATGATTAAGTTTTACAGATGAAAACGATATAAAAGGCAATCATTATTATAGATTGCAATTTTTACATATACGAGTAATTTTGAAAAACTATGGAAGATGTTGACCGCTCATTTTAAGTACACTCATATCGTGCTATATGACAGATACACCCGTGGAAAGTCAGCAGCAAAGCGAAATGCTATATATCGAATCATTTGTTTCCTGGTTGGTGTGGTCGACCTAGAACATATGACAAAAAATGTATTGTTTGACCGTATATCGAAAAATTGTAGACCCTAAATGGAAACTTAGCCTTAATCATACTGTTATAGCGAAAAGTATAAAGAGTATGTACATGGTGGAATTAAGGTTGTAAACACAAACCAAGCAATTCTATACATTAATTATTATTAATTCTTGTTCTATTAGCTTTAGGTAATGTCGTAATCCTGATAAATTGATAATTATAGTTATTGATTAAACTTCTGAATCGCGTTACTTATTTGAGTATACGATTGTTATTAGATATTGAGACTGGACACTTTATATGCGGTATACCTGTGTAAAGCCCAAATCCGGATTTGTTGCGTCGATTTATTTGGAATGCCTCTGGCGGGATCTGGAACGTCAATTTAATCGGTTGGGTAGCTATTTATATAGGCGGAGAGAGGGTAGGTTCTTAGTGTTATCTCGTACAACGTTATATCGATCTGCGGACAAAATTGCTAAAAACGAGTAAACAGTTTGAAGCGTACGAAGATTTTATCCCTCTTAGAGCTATCTCATATAACTTAATAGATTTTTGTTTTACTTTTTGACCAATGAACCTTTTTGATTTTACTAGGTATATATTTGTTGGATTTTTAAGCTTATTGGTTTTCTGTACAAATATGTAAATTTACCCTCCATAAAGTCATTTCTATAACTATTTGTAATTGTTATTAATTTGTTTTCTGCTGTTTATCTGAATTTGCATTTAAGTTTTAAATGTTTACGTTTGGCGCTGGATTTTGATGAGCTTTTTGGGCTAAAGTTAGGTTGTTCGTACGGTATTTGTATTTGCTTAGTTCACTGATGAGACCGTAATTTATTATTTACCTTTATTAGTTAATTAAAGTAGGTGAAAAAATAAATATTTACAGCATAGTGTAACGAAATTCGAAATAACAATAATTTTGTAATTCCAAAAGATTCCAGAAGGTTCCATTGAACTGAGATAAATGAAGTTATCACAAATGTCTTATCACTGCAACTCATTTAAATAAATTCAAGGTTGCAGCAATTGTGAGGTTTCGGCATGACTTACCAAGTACATAGGAAAACTAAAGAATTTATATTTTAGCAGAGGGTGGATCAATCGTGTGGGACAGGTTCATGGGGAACTGTTTACAGATGTCCGTGGATGTGGTTACTTCGGTTCCTTGTTTTCAGTACGGCGTTCCCGTGGAATAACTATTTATCAGTTGATGTCATTTACCAGTTTGATGCAATTTCAACTTCTGTCATGAAACGAACATTCGAGGTATTTATTTTGCAATTGTTTTGTTTTCCCGATTTAATTATGAGCTAACGATAATAATAAGAATGAGATTTTTTACAGAACAATCTATTAAATAAAAAGGAAAATTAAAACAATATTTCAACGATACAAATAATCTAATAATTACCTGGACGGCGCACTACGGGACAAAACGGTATTTTCCTGATCAAAAATCAATAACTTTTTTATTATTTATTGCAAGTAACTAAAATTTTGGTCATATATAAAGGCATATAGAAGCTTCAAAATAATAAGAGTATATTTATAATAATCATTAACAGAAGACCAATACAGCATAAGATATATTGCAAAATTATGAGAATCATTTAAGAACATAAGAAATATTGAATAAGCGGTAATAAAATTGAAAAAAGACAGTAAGATTTTTGAATTTATATTTAA
>JAHWXV010285625.1:0-10674 GCA_024586415.1 Phrixothrix hirtus | reverse complement strand
AATTAATATAACCACCTGACCTTTCAATTCCGCCGTTGACCGAATCAAACATTAAAACAAAGTTCGTTTCGAGATCGAAGTTCGAGCGACGTCATTCGGTGTAAACGACGTCCCTAGTAAGAAAACCTGTTCCACGTCATCCTGGACGTCAGAATCGTCGAAGCTGGATTACTAACTTCACAAAGAACCACACCTCACGACTAAGAGCTACCACCGGGTAGAACGCAAGTTCTTAAATTCTCTTTATGCCGTTCAGCGAGAACTGAAACGTCACAAGGTGCTACGGAGTCTTCAACACAGGCTCAATCCTGTGGCCAAGTTGGAGCGAAAGTGTATCAACGTAGTAAGTTAGTCGCCTCTTACGACACTCAGCCTAACCTGCGAAAGCGGTAGTCTAAAGCCACTCACCAAAGGGCGTAAGAAGAGAAGGAAAGAGAGTATTATTCTGTAGAAGGATAAGACTTCAAGTATTTAGCGTGCCAAATGCCTTTGATGAGCCACTAGGATCAGACTGTTCGTAAGTCTGGTCAGAAACTTTTGTTTACTGATAAAAGGTCCGACAAATTTGAGTGCCAATTTGGCCCTAAAATATTTTGCTGCATCAGATAGAACATAATTTTTTCTCCAAATTGAACTACCGACTTGAAAAGAAGCAGAACGATGACGTAAATTATAATAATGCTTATTTTTGCAATACGCAGCGTCAAGACGTGCAACGATATCAGTATGTAACGATGAAAGTGGATGTGATTTGTTGAGCAGAATTGAACGGTCCGCATTTTGCGCTTCTACATCACCTGCAACAGAATTATCACTACTAGGTTTAACAGCACAGATGGACATTTCACGCCCAAAATTGGCAAAATACGGTGAAACTTTTAGAAGTTCATGACGAACAGTGCGAATAGCACACACAACTTTTTGGTAAATATTTGTCCCAAGAACGTTGGTTTTCCTGAACATATGATGCTAACCGAAAAGGAATGAATTAAGTTTTAAAATTGTCACAGTTTAACCTGACAATAACGCAAGTGACAAATAAAAACAATCATGAGTGTTTAACCACGGCCAGCAAAGCTACAGTGGAGCGAGGCGTGTTTTATCTGTACTTGCTTGACTAAACACTGTTAAGTCAAGACAAAATCGGTAAAAGGTGGGCATCATTGTACTTAAGTCCAAGCTGATACTAGATGATGTTTGTGAAACACCCTGTATGTCAAGATGTTAGTGACCTACCTTAGGAGTGGAGACAGACACTCTAATGGTACTGCAGATACGGGATATTAACTGAAAGAGAAGACATACTAAACTAAAAGTGCTCACTATTTATGATGGGTCTTGGGTATCGTGGCTATCGTGGAGTGCTAATTTTATTATAAAATTGAGGTGAAGCCCCCTATTTATGCTTAATTGATCCAACACTATCTGTACTTATGAAGGTGTTAAAATACTATGATTCTTTTGATACGCCCTGTGGCACGAGGTTAGGCTGCGTATTGTAGAAGGCAACTAACTTACCACTTTGATGCACCATTTTTCATCTCGGCCTAAGACTTGGGTTCCATGTTTTGGGCCACTCCGTGGGCAGTGTGCTTTTCCATGTTTTGGTTTTGTTTTTTTGGGTTTAGCTACGTTTTGTTTGATGCCATTCCGTTCTTCCTGTTCTTCCAGTCGGTGAGGACTTATGTGTGCTATTTTAGCATCCTACCGATTGCTCTGCCGTCCCGCCGTCTCTTTTCGTTTCTTCTTTCTTGCATGGGAGACGGATCGCCCAACCTTTACGTTGTTTGACTTTCTTCTTCTCCCTTTCTTCCTAGTTTGAGGTTGGTGTTGGTGTTCTTTGTGGGAATAATATAATGGGTGGATCCCGTGAAGTACAGTGTGCCCTCTTTGAGTGCATTCCCTAACTTCCAACTGTTCTCATCCCATCCACTAACCCTTTTTCCTGTCTTTCCTTTGTTGTTGCTTCTGTGGTCGTATTCCTTCGTAAGTGGTTCTGCTTAGGTAATGACGTCCTTCCTTTCCCTTATCTTCTCGCTTTTGTGTCTTTCGACCTTCGCTGCTTGGCAGAGCGTATCTATTTTGTCTTGTGCGAATGAGTGTGTGTTTGTGTTTAGTTTTAGTTTATTTTATTTATTTTTAGTTTAGTTTTCTTTTTTTGTATTCTTGTTTTCTGTTTCTTTTAGGCAATGGCATTTCTTTTTGAAATTTGCAGGCAAATTTCTTCTTCTTCGGGGGTGTCAGTTCTTGCTTCGTTTTGTAAGACTTTAAGTAATAATAATTTGATAATTACGCACTACTGTGTACAGTACGTATTTATGAACTTTAATTAAAGTAGGATTTCATTTAAAATCAGTAAGAAATCTTTTTCCTAAGGAGTAAATAGATTAAAACAGAAAACTGACGTGTCGGGACATCGAAAAATGTGTGGTAAGTTTCACCACTTGTCAAGCTTTGAAATAACTCGATGTCCCCCATCATTTAACACTTGCAGAGTTTTCCTGATAATTAGAACACACTCGGCTTTTTGCTCTAAAGTTAAGTTATGGGGCGCCTAACGAGAAACTATTTCTCTAACGTGCAATTGTTTGTATAGGATTTAATGAATGGCCGCGGATCCTATGCCTAGGGCTGTCGCTATAATTTGGCCGATGCACCGATTGCCTTCTGTTATAAATTTTTTGACAGCAACCACGTTTTCTGGAGTTACCGCTGTGCATGGTCTTCTCTGACATTCTTCGTCCTTAAGGCTACTCCGACGTCTTCGAAATTCCGCGAACCACCTATACACCGTAGCACAAGATGGTGATTCGTTTCTAAACGTCGACAGAAGCTTTTCGACATTTTGTTCTTATGTCAGGCTAACTCTGAAATCGTAAAAGATGCTATCTCGATAATGCTCTTTCTGTAGTTCCATATTTCGCACAATTCACTTAATTCTCCAGTTATTAATTTAACTGATAAAGTTAAAATTTATGCCTGCTTATCAATAACACAACATGTGCACTGGAAACTTTTTAAGGCAGATAGTTTTTATGAATCTCATTCATATAAGCGTGACCCTCGTATATCGAACGCTTACTCGTGAAGTTCATCATGGGATAGAAGGTATGCGCGCTGATGTAACCTTTCGCAATTTAACGTGCTTGTGGAACTTTATTACTTGTCTTATAGATCATCGAGTGCAACTAGAAATGAATTTTATTACCAACTTATAAAAAGCAATTTATTATTATATTTAAATTATTATAATCAATCCCAATAAATAAGGACATGTAACGAAACGTTACATTCCGCTGACGCCATCCTTAAAGAATTTTCATTAAGAAAACATTTTTTTAAAAGAAATAGAATTGGAAAATAATACCGAAATATAGTTCCACGTGGCTTGAAAGGTAGCTTAGTTTGGTACTTGTGGTGACTCCAACCATGGAGGCTGCGTCGTTGTATTTTATGCATGGAAGACATTCTTCAGGTATTCTTGATTTTGTTATGATTTCATGCATGCTAATTTACAAATCAAACGTTTTGTTTGACAATCTCTGTGTTTTTCTCCATAATCCTGACGTTTAAAGAAAATATCTGAAAAATTAATTTTTAAGTGTGTAATTCTGTAACGGGATATACTATTTTTTCCTGCAACTGTTGTTCAATATTATTAGGGGTATCAGAAATATTTTGTATATGATAGTTTTTCGAAATTTGGGAACAATACCAAAATATAGTAAGAAATAGAATGGTCCTATCAGGCCTCATTCGTGCATCCATGTGACAAGTGACTCACCCGTACATCAAAGGATTAATACTGGCAACTAAGATTTCAATCTACATCATAATATGCATAATTGAAATACTGAAGTACAAGGCTTCCTAAAATTAATCATATATTATATAAGGCGTTGTAACCTTGTGAGCTCAGGCGTTGGTAAGATGTTCATGTTGATCCCAAGTGGTTTTTTGAACGCGTTGAGTTCAGATCTTAAACAGTTTTCGGATGGCAGTAACCCAATACGCTTAACCTACCGATTTTAAGTAGATGATCTAACGTTTAAAAGTTAAATATGAAGTTAGCGGATAATAGGAATATTAGTGGAAACTTCGTAGCGAAGATTTCAATACCCGTTGTCCAGGAATTTTAATTCAACCAATTTCACTTCCCTTTATTTAAGCTCGAGGAATTTCATATCGAAGAAATCGACTGAATCCTAAATTGGAAACATTCTGTAAGATAGAACTATTTAAATTATCGACTCTGCGATCAATGGACACACTTGTAATTTAATTCATGAAAAAGCGCTGTTGTTTTACGCCGTGCCGTTAAGATTCACTTAATACAAATTATCCAGCTTAATTCGTTAAAAATTCTTTCCTTCCTTCAAGAAAATGCATCTGTTTGAACCAATTAAATCTATTTTTAGAGAAGTCGTTTATTTCAAGTTTACATGAATTAAAATAGAAACCCCGGCAAATCATGTAGCAACCGTAATCACTAGTTGTAAATTTCCTTCTTAAAACAATTTCTTTTAGTACATTCCGTATGGTATAACATCCAGTAAAATATAGCGTTATCTTAAGAAGTTACAGTGCAGCCAGTGGATTGATAATCACCACGCATACCAGATGCGTGATTTTTATTAATACCGTACTGCAGTATGACATTTTGAGGATTTCTAGATTTTATTAAAAATAGCTATCCACCTCTAAGACTAATTACCGTACGAAATGTTCCAAATAAACAAAATTGTTTCCTTAAAGTAAATAATTGTGCGTAGCAGTATCGCGAGTTCACAAAATCTTTGATATACATCTTTTCCAGATTTCTACTAGGATCTGGTTGTTACTTTTTATCGAGGCAACGAAGCAAATTGCTTCGATACAACTGAACGCTACATCTGCGGACATCTTGGTGCAATAATAGTCCACCTGCTAATTCCCGTATTAGGATTACCCCATTTAATGGGATCATGTAATTCAGGAGCGGCGACCCACATTCTATACCATCAAGTCTTTATTAATAACCCTACGCTTTAAGTATTAGACAATCTGTCATTATTTTAACATTTGTGTTTGTAAATAATTGTGTCATTTATGATTGAAATAATGGCAACGTTTTCCGTTAATTAAAACTGTTCTTATGTTTACAACCGTTATCATTTGTGAATATGTTTATACAGGGAGTCTACTAAATTTAAACTATACGCAATGAAACCGAGACTGTATTGAAGCTCTGCTTTTGACTTATATTTATTTTGGCAACTAATTCTTTCGTCTTGCGGGATTGAATTTATATACAGAGTGTTCCATCTTAAGTTCAGCCTTTGAGTCTCGTGGCCTATTACCGTGACAAATTGAAGACGTGGCCGTGATCTATTTTGATGCATACCTATTAAAGCATGTACAGTGTTACCTAAATATTGTAACATCAGTATCGTTGAACTTATTTCGACTTTACTGGTCTGGCCGGCCTGAACCTGATTGTGTCATAGTGTCACTTTGACCTGTGACAAGGTGGCCGATTGTCTGTGGTCAACGAGAATTTTTTGCATGTGCTATGTAATGGGTCAAGATTTGAGTTTGTATTATATTAATTTATAAATTAAGGTAAGCGGTAAATTACCGGTTTATGAATGTTATTTAGTTTATGTACGTTTGAAAATAAATAGCAAGCAAAAGGTTAAATTAATAAAAAGTATTTGTTAAAAAGAAAGTAGCTAGATTTAAGTTGGTACTTAAGTTGGTATCGGTAAATGTAAATCTTACTAGAAATAAGTAATAGTGGGGGTAGTGTTTCCGGTAGGACGAAGAAGAGGAGACGCGTGTAGACTAGCGAGAAGTTAACTTGGTAACTGTATTGCGCCATGTTGAAATTGTAAAATAAGATTGTTTAAAATATAAGTGCGCCTTTATTATTGAAATCAATATTATTGAATGCGAGTAGATAGTGAAATTATATTTTACATCAATGACAAGAAAAATCCTACCAATTTAGGTTTTTTAATAACAGTGTCGTATTGGTAAGCGCTGGCGCATTTTATAACGTTAAACAACGAATCTTTTTGGTGGGAAAACGGAGGAGAAATAAATTATTTTGATATTCAACTGGAAATATGGACACAGATCGTACGACTTTTAGACGAAAACTAAAAAAATACCGATAACAAAAAGTTAGCGGAAACAAAGGAATTACTTGTACAGGTAAAAATATGTTATTACATTTTCATTGTAGAATTGTTGAAAAGTGACAAAAATCTATGAGTCAAAGTAAAATTCTGGAAGTACCGGAACTTGAAAGCGCTGACGTAGGTGCGGCTTGCGTAACGATAAACCCCAAGGCCGATCCTGGGGCGTGTCGTGAATTCAACCAAGAATAGTCAGTTAAAATAAAAAGTTGTTTCATTGAACATTATTTCAATTTTGATTAATTTTTAGCATGTTTTCAATATCTGAAAACACCTCACTTCTACATTTTATATACAGTCAGTCAAAAAGAATGGTGGGATTTTTTCGGAAATTATTTTGTATGGTGATTTTGTATGTCTTGTTGATAAAATGTTGCCTTTGTTGTGGAATTTAGCCTTAGTAGTCGATTTTCGCCTTCGTTGCTGATTTTTGCCTTAGTTGATATGTTCGACCACTGGTTCTCATATCAGTGCAATTTATAATGGGTCTTTGTTATTTGAAAAAAATAGTTATAAAATTGAGAATTATTTAAAATAAAAATACCTCGATTTGTAATAAACTGAATTCTTTTGCTAAATAGTTCCTTTTTTTGAGTCAATTAAGCATGTAATATATTTGGATTGCAATATTCAGAAATTGATTATTAAATTGAATACGACGAATTATAGAGATTCTGGAAGATTGATGGTTGTACCTGTAGAAACGGAGCTATCTCATAACATGCCGGAGCAAAAAACGCAAAAGTAAATGGTAAGGTAGTTTTATTTTGCATAAGCATTACAGTTGGGGCACCAACGTGGGGCTTGTAAACCCTAAAATATCACAGCTGTGATTTTTATGCCTTCCTACATCTGAATACGTCATTTTCTACAGTGGTAGCATGCAGAATCTGTTTCTCCATTACAAAATGGAAACTATGCAGCGAAGTAATATAAGGAATGCCAAATTTGCTTTTGGATCTGTCTAAATGTAAGACTGCTAGAAATGTGCGGTAAATTTATGTCGGGTAGCTTTTCATCAGAAAGTTATTTATTTTTATTATCCAAGTGTTGAATCCTGCACAAAAATTGCAGTTCCATAAAATCGAATGCAGTGTAAATTAAGTTGCTTAATTCAAAGTGTTTACAGCGTAGATTTATTATGTAAACCTGTTTTTTATCCATACAAATCATTAACATAAACCATACACGACGTGATGGGCTTGGCCTATGAATATCCCAATACTTGGGAGACCTATAAGCAAGCTGAGATAAAGTGATATATGTTTCTTAAAAAAATATCCTCTGTCACTGCGAAAATCAAGAGCCACACGCATTGCAAGAGCTGCAGATTTCAACAAACTTGTGGTCAAAGGTTTTTTCGATAAATATGAGAAGGTGTTTAACAAACGTAAATTTGAACCACAAAACATGCATTAAGGATGACAGCTGGTTATCTACCGTCCACAATCCCCTCCTAAAGGAGAAAAACAAGCAGAAGGTGTGACTAACAGCGAACGTGAAGTGAACGTAACTATGGTATCTTGCATAAGTGCTACAGGTAACTTAATTCAACCGGTCTTTATTTTTCCTAGGGTTCATTTTACGTACCATAATGTAAACGGGGCTCCCCCCGGTACTTATGGAACCTGTAATCCTTTTAGGTGGTCAACTGCAGATGTTTTCCTAAAATTCTTAGATCACTTGGTAAAACATGCTCATCCTACCAAAGAAGATAAGGTGCTTATTTAATAGACAATCATGAAACCCATATGTAACGGATTCAAGCAATAAACAAGGCAAGGGAACACAGAATTGTTTTGTTAGCCATACCGCCCCACACCGGTCATAAGCTCCAACCACTTGATAGGGAAGTTTTCGGCCCCTTCATTGGTTATTGAGTCATCCTGTACAACGAATCACGATTTACGAAGTTGTGTCAAGTATATCCTTTGGCATTTACCTCCAAAGATATTCTATCAGGCTTTTCTGCCAGTTGCTTTTAGCACCTAGATGATTTTGATGATAATGAATATGCCAGCAGCATAGTTACTGACGCCCGAAACCACTCGGAGAATCCTACATTCTTGAGAAAACAATCTAGTGAAATAAGTTAGGAAAATATCTACATAACTCAAGCGTCTACACCATCAGTTTTTGCACAAGAAGCCATTGCAACAACTAGTGCTCCTTCATCACCCAAATCGAGTTTCCTTGATTAAAGCGCTACATCAAACTCAGCAACCATATGAAGTAATGATACTCCTTCATTGTCCAAACCTTTTTCCCTAACACAGGAGTTACAAAAAAATTCATCAGATGAGTTAATCAGTTCAATTGGGAAAATTAGGCCTTACCCAAAGGCGAACGCCAGGAAAAGAAAGATAGGAGGTAGATGCAGAGTTATTACTGACATTCCGAAAAAAGTTCTATTGAAATTGAAAGCTTAACAAAACAGAAGAGTGAAAAGAGGCTAGCGAAAATTATTTGTCCAAAAAAAAATTAAAAAAACTAAAGCGTTCGACCTACATTGTTCATCATCAGGTGGAAGATTCATAAAACAAAATTAGCTTAGGTAAATTAGTTCAAAGACATGTGAAAGATTGTAATGAAGAGAGAGAAGACGACGGTTTACTTCAAGAGTTGGATATTCCAATACGCGAAGGAAGTTGTTTTCTTGTCTCATTTCCCACCAAGACCACTGTAAAATATTTCGTGGGTCAGATAATATCAATCACAAATAGATATAAAATTATAAAATTTTGAATGCGCGTTTTTTCTGTTTGGTCTTAAGAAGGCGATATTTTAGAAATACAAAATGAATACATAGTGATTGCTTGAACAAAAGTCGGGGAGATCCTGTTTTACTGTTTCATTTGATGGAATTGAACTCACATTAATGTGTGTTAATAATTAGACGTGCATTGGACCTTATATTTAATTTTATATAGCTTTCAATATTTGTATTTGACCTTTTACTTAGATCCTGAAATTTTTATTATGAATAATCAATTTTTCATTTTTAAAACTTTAGATTTTAAAAGTTGTTCACATTGGAACAATAAGTAATGTAGTCTAATAGCTAGTAGACTGTTTCAATCAGTTTATTGCATGTGAACGATAAAAGCCATTTTATTTTACTATATTTCGTCACCTAAATACTGTAAATACTTACCTAATATTATATTGGAGGATATGAACCTAGGTGCAATATATGTATCTCGAGCCTTTGACAAATGTTTTGGGAAACTTTTTTCCATGCGAAAACCTAAAGATAAAAAGATTTTAAATATATTATCACAACGCATATGAAATGTCCAATTTGGCTAAGTAAAAAACATTTTATTACATTTAAATATAAAAAAAAATTGATCAGCCCTAGGTACGCTACCTTACCCTACTATAAATTAAACAAACGTATTGAAAAAATAAAAGTGAACTTCTTACAAGCTAACATAATTTTAGTTAACTAAAACGCAAGTAAGAAAAGTGTAAGAACTGCCTTGCATGCACTTAAATTGAATAATAAGTTTTTAGATAACAATTGAATGAAATAACAAAATTGCGGTTTAGTAATTAGTTACTTCGAAAAGAAAAATGTAAATTACAAAACTATAATTAATTATATTTAAATGAAATCTATCCAACAATGCAAGAACAGTTCGCTGAACTCGTTCCCTGAGATTCATTTATTTGAATAAAACAATTATTATTCGGTCAATGATAGGCGATTTCAAAAGTTTAGTTGCCTACCTTTATTTATTTATTTATTTACTTATTTATTAAGTGAGTTTAAATCACTTTCCATTGAATGGCCACCAAGATCTCCGGGATTAACGCCACTGGATTATCTTCTCTGAGGAAATTTGAAAGAAAGAGTTTATCAAAATAAACCGTACAACATTGAGACTCTAAAAGACAAAATAAGAGGGGTGTTACGTAACTTACTAGCACAAACCGGACGAAATTCAGTGGATGGTATCTACCACCCTCGATACGTTAAGCTACATTAAGTAGCTAATCAAGCATTTTTAATTAATGTACCTATTTTAATCTAAAAAAATATTATTTAAATTAGAATTAAATAAAAAAAACGGAATATGACTTTTTACACGTTTTATTGGTACGAGCACCCTATATTTCCATTTGAAAATAAAAAGTGGGGGTAGCTGGCTATTAAAGGGTTGAAGGAAGATTCTTAAATATTATTAAAAAATATGGGTAAATAGCTACATGTTCAGGGTGTTTCAGAGAATATGACATTCCTTTTAAGGGATGAAATCAGGCCCTATAGACACCCCAATAAGCGTAAAATTAAAAGTAATATGGATACTAAAAATTCCATTTTTTTTAATAATGACGAGTCGACTATACACATGCTTTCAAATATGCAAATATTATCGAGTAAGTGTTTCTTACTAAATAAACATTTCCGTAGTAGAGCAGAATTGTACGTGTTTATTTCAACTTTCGAAGCAGACGCATAAAAACAAGACTGTAAAATGATACACCTTTT
>JAHWXV010285600.1:0-15619 GCA_024586415.1 Phrixothrix hirtus | reverse complement strand
TGAGTGCGTGCGTGCGTGCGTGCGTGTGTATGTATGTATGTGTGTGCAATAAAATATAATTTAATGAAATGCCAATTTTGTTTATATTTCTCAGTTTTAAATTTGGAGCTACAATGGCGGAAAATCATGGTACTTTCTTAATTAATATATAACCTAAGGACTTTAGACTTTAAATATAGTATAATTGCGTAGTGACATCTAATCAACTCACATTAGAATCTAATATAATATAAACTCAAGAAGATAGAGAAAACTTTTAAGAAAGAGCGAATTTTAAAAATTAGAGCACTGAGAAAAGACATGTAAAATTTGTCTTCGCTCTGTTGAATGTCCCACATTCAGTAGGTTGTTAAAAATCTCGTCTATCTTCTCGAATATTTATATTATACTAATTTCTAATTTGACTTAACTAGATGTCATTATGCAATTATGTTGTAACTATTTATCCTATAGTTCATCCATATAAGAATAAAAAGAACGAAACTTAGGCAAAAAGATCTACTGATAGTTTTTAAATCGAGAAAGTTGCCATGCACCTACTTACTTCAACGTAGGTCACTGTGGAGCGAAGACAAATTTTTGCATACCTTTTTCCCAGTGCTTGAATTTTTAAAATTCTCCACTTCGTTAGACATTTTGTCTATCTTCTTGAATATTTATATTATACTAACTTCTAACTTGAGTTGACCAGATACCACTATGCAATTATATTGTAAGTATTCATCATGTTGTTCAGAATTATAAGGTGGCACTTTGCCAATATTAAAACGGTTATTGGTATGATATACTGAAGAATAATAATACGAATGAAACATAGGTATATACATCCTTCGCCAGTTTTTCAATTAAGAAAGTTGCCGTCTACCTACTTAATGTATGTTATTTTGTGGAACGAAAACACGTTTTTGTATGTAGTCCCTCCGGTGCTCCAATTTTAAAAATTCGCGCCTTTATTCGAAGTTTTTTCTATTTTCTTGAATGTTTATATTTATTAACTTGTAATGTCAGTTGACTAGAATTCATTATGCAATTATATTGTAGGTATTCATCCTATAGTTCATGATTACAAGGTGTTGCTTTGTCTATTTTAAAACTGTCGATGGTATTCTATACCATTCTATACCAAGATTGAAATTAAGAATGCAACCTAGGTACATAGTTCCTCGGGTAGCGTTTAAATCAACAAATTATCGTATACCTGATTACTGTCGGTAATTTTTTGCAGAAAAGACACATTTTGTAGGTCTTTTCCCCAGTACTCGCATTTGTTAGAAGTTTTCTCTATCATCTTGGAGGTTTAATTAATTATCACAGGATATGCCTATAGGAGATCAATTGCAATTGTTATAATTAGACCTCTTAACACCAGAATTGTGATAACTTCAACAATTAAGCACTTTGCGCTTCTTCCATCTCGGCCAAACATGATCAGGCTCACGACAGTTTCATCAAGATATCACAGTAGAACGTATAACGGTAGAAGCAGCTGACTAAGGAGGAACTGCAGAAAAGACAAAGGTAGTAGCAAAGAATTTATGCATGAACTTCAGCATATGACAGCTAGGTTTAGTATGTTAGGAGAACTAGATTCGAATTTAACACTATAGACTAAATCTTGAGCTAACAACAAGGTCGAGGATTCAGGAGACGAAAATCCATTGATAGTATCAGCGCTAGATTAAATTTTAAGATAAATCATCTTCAGTTGCTCCAAAGAGTTCTCGAAGTAAGAAAAAATGTTTGGGTGTATTATTTGTAAGCGTTCTAACACCAAAGGTGGATTATGGAGTCGACCAAAGCGATTTATCATAGAGCCTAGGTGTACTCTACTTTGTTCTTTGTTTCCCTGAGCCTCTTATGAATTTAATTTAAAAGTTTTATGTAATAATCAACTAGCTGGTATTCGGAAGTTAATTTGAGTTTAAAAAGGTCCTATGAACGAGTTACTGAACGAACCGGTCGGGACCATGATCTTGCCTCAACTTAGAATAAATCTAATGATACGAAAATAAAGATTGCTAGAAAACATTCCTGGATAAACAGAGATCGTTCACTTGTTCAATAAAAGAGACGACCGATAAGATCTCAATATTACTATAGCACTTGGGTCTACATTTGTACACAGGTACGGGTTTAATTAACCCCGAAGTCGCAAAAGAATTACGGCGAAAGGTAGGTGAATAGCGACCTCTACTGGAAACCCCTAAATCGAATTCCACATCAGAAGTTGCCGAAGTCAGCTCCCACACAGGTGCAAATGTAACACTACTAACACCTCGAGCTATTTCACGTTGAAGGGATCTCAATTGAAATTCAGGGTTTCCCATAATACAGCATCCATTTTATTACTAAAATAGAACTGTTATAAACTTAGCAAATAAAAATTTTATTATATAAAACTACATCTAGTTATTTGGGATTTAAAGTGGTAGAAAACCATTTGGTCAAATTATTCTTAACTTGTAAAAATGATCCCTTTTAGGTGACCTCCTTGAACTTCAAAACATTTCTCAATGTTAGACACAAAGCGAATCATGACATGACGTAGCAAATCTTCACCTATTTGTTGAATTTGCTCCTGGGTTCCAATTGGGTGTCTGAAAAAAACTTTGACCATCAAATATCTCTAGAGAAAAAAATCAGAAGCTACTAAATTCGAGAATCTTGAAGGTCAAGATAAATCCCTAAATTGAAGATTTCTCCTAAAACACGCATTGAGTTCCCCACCATCCAGCTGAAATAGCAAAGCATTATTAAATAATCCTCGTCTATTTAATTCTGAAGGGAGAAGCAACATTGGCATATGAATGTAACATCCGGATGTCACGTAATGGAATGAAATGGCATCTAACTCCAGGCCAAACGACAGGTTTTGATTCATGCAGATATTTTATATAGATTTCACGAGAATTTTGATCAAACCAGTATCTGAAGTTCTATTTATTTAAGATGCCAATTAAGTAAAAATTAACCTTATCGCTCATTGTTAAATTTTGGACTGAATCTCTATGTAAATTTAAAAAATCTAAACAAAAGGTTAAGTTTGCTTCTTTGCTTGCTCATTGAGGTGTTGTAGTGACTGATATCTATATGAATCAAATTTTAGGTCCTTTTAAAGGATTACACGGAGACTACCGTTTCATATTCCCAGACCAAGCATTTTTCTACTGACAGATCTCTCAGGATTGCTCATGGCTGCAATTTTCACCCATTCAATGTTTTCAGGCGTGCGAGCAGTTCTTTGACGTCCAGTTTTGTTTAAATTATATGCAGCCATTCCTA
Organism: Phrixothrix hirtus; assembly: GCA_024586415.1. Classification (NCBI taxonomy): domain Eukaryota; kingdom Metazoa; phylum Arthropoda; class Insecta; order Coleoptera; family Phengodidae; genus Phrixothrix; species Phrixothrix hirtus. The sequence goes on along the minus strand of JAHWXV010285600.1, from coordinate 12,337 downwards.
CACTGAATTCATATCATAATAGTCTAACTAATTGGATCACGACCCCAATTATGGTTATCAAACTCACGCCGAAATACACGTTTAACCTGCTCTATCGAGTTAGTTTTGAAGTAAGTTTCAATTCAGAGAATTCGTTATTGGATTGAGTATTCCATGAACGTTTAATAAATATCCAACGTATTGAGAAGGTTTAAAATGTAATAATATTATTAATAACATTGGTGGAAAAATAGTTTATTAAAAATGTTATTTTCGGTCAAGCTTGAGAACGGTGCCAATTTCCCTTTTGTTATCTGCTTAAACCCTAATGAATATAGAACATATTCCAATATAGTATACTGTTAGACACCATAATTAATAAGCAAATAATTACGCGTTCTACATTAGAAAATTAAATAAACTATCGCTTAGTTTAAATTTCTAAAATAAGCGTGCTGTAATATAAAGTAAGCAGTAGCATTAAGTTTAAACTAAGTTTCACAGATTATAAAAATTCATAATGGCAATAGTTGTAAAGTGCTGCAATAAACGAACTGCACGCGATTTTAAAACTTGTATAATATGACCAGCTTCAAATCACCGGGAAGTAAAACGGACTTATACAATGAAACGTTTTACATAAAATTTCTTAGAGTAAAGACACCGGCAAAAGTAAAGTACCTTTGCCGACCATAAAAGAAACCGGGAGCATAAGCTGTAAAATGCAAAGGAAAAACACCTCGATTTGAATGGAAACGCAACGTTCGTTATTTCAAACATGAAACCAAATATGGATCAGCTATTGGTTAAAAATTACAATAGTGGGATCTCCAAAAATTAATATAAGATAGGACAATGCAATTTCAGCTTATCTTTTGTTTGTACGTGAATATCGCTGTTGAATTAATCAATTGTAGCCAAGTTATAAGGTCCGTTGAAAATAGAAGATGTAAATGGTTTAATTTGTGTCACACATTCGAGGACTGTGACAAAAATAAGGTTTCCAAAAATTTACATGTCAACGTAAGTTAAATATTCTAAAGTTCATAAGCGAAATCTTAAATAGAAGGCCGCAAGTTTGAATTGGATTATTTAAAGGGGATAGAAATCCTTTTGCAGCAACTGACCTGGACTTCGCATAAATAGAAGAAAGTCTAGTAGTTTAACATCGTAGAAAATACACTCCCGCAATTAACCGTAGTGTTTTAATCAACTCTTTTAAAAACGTACATTGAACAAACGAAGTGCTAGATAATTAATTTAAAAATAAAATTTTGTTTTATTTTAAATAAATAAATTTAACAAACAAACCAGAAATTACTTTCCCTTTCGTATTTAAATAAGCATCATAAAGTTTTGTTTACTACCTGTCAGCAGTTTGTAAAGGGAAATAACCGAAGGTTCGTAAACCTTACTTGTTTTGTATATGATTTGCGTAATTTAATATTGTAAACGATTATTGTCAAATTATTATTTTTTTTAATTTTGAAAATTTTCAATGTACGGATCGTAACTCTCTTTTCTTACTTGCTGAAAAATATAAGTCGTTAATTGAATTTATTTGGTGAGATCGCTAGGGTGACTAAATAGACATTTGTCTGGACCGAGAATTCAAGGGCCGACAACAGGTAACACTTCGAGTCGTAAATATTAAGATCCGTTATAAGAAGGGGTTTAATCCTGAACTGGTTGATAAAAATCAATGCAGCTTCGAAATAGTGTCTGCTTCATTTTAAAACCAAGCAAAGATTACGTAACTAAAGTAGGTAATCAAGCAATTTAGTATAATTGTTAATAGCTGCCAACGGAGCAGATACCAATACTTTATTTAGTTACCTTACATAAAATTAACTTAAAAATCAAAATGGATACTCTGATTTGGAGCACATTGTACAACCAGACGAGTTGAACACAGTGAAGGTGACTGCTATTCTTCTTTTGAAACAGCAGCAGCACAGCGAGCACGTTCTACAATATGCGCAATTTTGTCGGCAAGTCTTCCGAAATTGTTTGAATTGATTCGAAGGGTGTCTTAATTCTATTTTCAGTAGTCATGGTGTCCTATGCGTATATATACAGATACGGACGTAAGACAAAGCTGGAGTCAGCATCAAGTTGGAATATTGATCGCAAGATTTTCCTCATTACATCAACGGTCATCATTTCTAAAATATCTCGTATTTGAATTTCATCTTGAGTTAGCTTACCCACAACTACGTTCGTCTCCATTTAAAAAAATTGGCAAGTTACTTGCGGTATATAAACAAGAAGGAGAGGAAAAGAAGATATTTTAAATTCACGTTTGTAAGAGCGAACAAAACAAAATCGCACGAAGACTCCTAAAATGACGGAAGTTTGTTCCTCATAAATTCCTACAGATAAAATTATGACATCGTGGGCCCTACACGTTTCAGCCTTAAAACAAGCATGTGACGAGCAGTTCATCCATTTGTACAAAATTCGCATCTCCGTGAAATATCGTACTCGCACGCAACAACATACTACACAGAAGTTCATAGAAAAGATGAGGAGATCGGGTTGTAGGGAAGTGGTTGACTTTTGCTCAAGTAATTGGAATTTAGAGAACCTTAAGTTAGTGTTGCGTTTATATTGCAATGCAGTAACAATTTTCAGTTAATTAATGTAAATAAAGGTTTTGAAGAGAAATTACGAAAATTATTGCTTGCTAAATTTTTAAATAAATGTTTTTGGTTTGTACATACTATTTTATAATTTTATCTCGTAAAGTTACATTTTGATAGCAGATGAGAGGACACATGTGCGATAAGGGACGGCCGTGAGGTGCGGTCGAGGCTTTTTGGCAGAAACTCAAGATGAAAGCGGTCTTCTGATTTAGTTAAAAAGTATGATTGCTAGCTATATTACAATTACTTGTTTTCTTGTGCGAATAATAATTGAATTCGGTTGCAAATGTGCAACTTTAAGTTTTCTGAAAAAAGGTTTTTGTGGTAATGGCACGGGAATATACGAGATTTGTTCTGATTTGATATCTAGTTTAATCCTAGATAATCAAATCTTTTTTGGTGCACAACACCCAAAAATGATATTCCTTTTGTATAAACCAGTAGCCGATTTAATTTAATTGTTATTAAACATATATGTTTTAGAAGATGCAAGCTTCTCAAACAATTTGGTATTACATCTTTTTTGCTCCCCAAATGGTATATTTTCTAATTATATGCACTGTAAATTCAGTCACAATCATTTGGATATTTTCGTCAACTTTAAATGATAAATTCTGTACAGCTGACGATTAAATTCAGGGACGGCGATAATTTTATCTGCGGTGAGGAAATCTGAATTTCCACCAGTTTTTCATGTCATGAGGTGTCTCGAACGTCTTCAAAGTGCCAATTGTGTTTTGCAGGCTAATACATTTGCTAATGCTGCAAAACATGCCGAAGTCTTTATACCGTAGGTAAATCCTGTCTTCGGAAAATTCCGATTACTTATTAATGAAGTTTTACAGTTATAAAGCATTTACTTATTTAAGTTTAAATGTATTTGTGCATAATAATTCTGTTTTAGATAAATAACTAATCATTATACCCCATTTCTTTTGTACAAAATGAAGAGGAATACATCTAATAACGTTTTGTAGGTATCTTATGGCTATTTATTTATGTGAAACGTACAATTTATTGTTGATTTCGTAAATTGAAATTCCATATTGATATCTAATTGATTAATTTTCTAAATCTTTATTTTATGTCCATTATAGGATCATATCAGAATCAGTATGTTATGTAATGATCTTTGTCAAAATTTACTTATTCCTTTATAAAATTTATTTCTTCTAAGGTTTATCCTTCTAATTTAATTTATTTTAAATATTGACTGGTCACAAATTTTCGGATTATCAGTTTTACATGCCAAGCTTTTAAGGAATCACATGTTTTAGCGATGTGCTGGCGGTGGACTTTATCAATCTCACTCATCAATCCCGAATTTTTCGCCTCATCCTCATAGCTAGCAAAATTACTTGGTTTCACCAGGATATCACAACCTTTCCTAGTAGTGCGCATTTTTTGTGTAACACCGGGTCAACGTAAAGTAATATAAAACTGGATCTCACGACATTTACGAAACGTTATAATCCTTTGGAATTACCTTTGGAAACTTTTTGATGTCCCTCATATGTAAAAATGGTGAAAACAGACGTATAACGCACAAGCTAAATAGAAAAGGAATAGCATTGATTTTTAGGCAAAAATGTCTAATTGGACTTAAATTCGTAATTTGCAAACGCAAACTAATTTTTAATCATATCTGGAACTGGTGGAGATAATGCTCTTGATAAATTTCAAATGAAATGCAACTTAATTAATATAGTGGACGATTAAAAACACGACCTATTTAGCTAGCAGTTAAACCGGTGATACGTCTTCATAAAAGATTTTAGGTGATTATTAATCAAAAGTCAAAGAGGTAGTAAACATGTCAATAGTTTTAGATAAAGCATAAATCTTAAACGAAAGGGAATACTACCGTATGCACGTATTTTAACTGATAATTGAACATTTTAAAATTTAATACTAAAATTTATCACACAGTAACTACATTTTCAGTTGAATACTGCCATGGTTCTTCAAAGAGATATTAACGATTGAGATGCTACTCGGACTAATATTGTAGGACGATATAACAAAAATAATAGATAACAGATCTAGTGACGTTGGCTTGAGTTGTTAAGGTAAGTATTGCTCAAGTGTCCCTATATTAAAAAATGGAAAAGCACATTTAGAATATCGGTCTTCGCATATAGATTTTGCAGTAACCGATGTTCGCTCGTTTCGCCCACCTATAATCTGATATAATTAAGGAAGCGTCGATCCAACGATCGGCACTAAACAGCGATTGTTTTAGAAACTGATTACGTCTGGAAGTAACCATACATGGAATTCAAAGTAGTAGATAAGAATTTGCAATAGAACAGAATGTGATAAATAAAACAATCGAAAATAATAATAAATTTATCAATAACGAAGGTGTTTAATATACCCGATCTCATAAAACCGGCGACAGCGTCAAACGCTAATTAATGAAGGTGGAACATTGCACATGTACCCTAATCAAAAGGATATGGTATTTTTATACCACAATTCTTAAAAATATTAGCAGCGTTGTTACTTGCATGGCCAGCTAAACTTAATAAACTAGTTCCCGATCAGGTTTGCTGTCAAATTTATTATAAACTTTCCACTTGAAAACTTAAATTCAACTTTATGTTTTACACTTAAAGAAGCAGAAAAATTCATTTATCTCAGAAACTACCAGTTAAAATTCATGCCAATTAATTCAAAAATTTGGTAATATAACAATTTACAAAATGTAACAATTCCAAAAGTATTTAATTCAAACACCAAGAAATAATTATTCTCATCGCGCGTCGCAAAATGCTGTGACGTCAAGCGAAATATGTTTAAATCCCCTACAACGAGTACTAAAAATATTTCAAAAAACTATAACAATTAACAAATTCACCGTGAAAATTGTTTCCTTCTAATCAAAATATACATATATTAGATATAGAGTTCCTATGATTTTAAATATTAAAACTATAGAAGTGGATCTCAACTAAAGAAAAAGAGAAATCTAAGCCAAAATTGTGATTCTAATAAGTGTATTTAATCGACTCAGCCAATTTATGGAAAATGAAGTCTATTTGTAATTAATTTTGGAAAATTTTAGTTGATATTGGAGTTTAAATAATGAGACTTCCAATAACTCCAGTCTTCGAGAAACAAAGACTTTCTCTCAAAATTAAGGAACGAGTTCAACGCCATAGCAAAATTCAAATCTCATGTGTGTTATAATTTTTCTGCACACACTATTTCGCAAAAAAATTGAGAATTGACAATTTCAATGTTATCTAAATAAATATCCCAAATATGAGCACTGAAAATGGTTTCATTTAAATAGGATTGGGCCCAACTCACAATTTCAAGAAAAACATCAGTGTAGGTTGTTTCAATGCACCGAGAAAATTACAATGCATTAAAAAATAATTCAAAAGTAACCCTTCCACCGATTTGTTGATACAAGGCTAATTCGATATAAACAGCCATATAATTTACTTGAGTTGAGTACTTTAGATTTTGAATATTACATCTACGATATGAAGTCTATTCCCACGCATGCATACATTAAGCTTTCTGAGCTGCTCATGAATCTAGAAGTGGCTGAACAGTAATTGCATCCCCTTCATCTCATATTACTGAAGAGCTTCAAATATTTTGACCTTTAAATATTCCTATAGGAAAGAATCACATGCGTTTACATCGAAGTATGTGGGGGACTGTGGGGGACTATACGATGTTCCTGTTCCTGAAAATAATAGTTCGAGAACGAATGTTTCAGAATGTCTTTAGATGACCTTATTAGAATGAAGAGGCCTTCTATGGAGAAGTTGAAGGTTTACGGGAGATAAATCACGAAATTTCTGCTTGTTAGCAGTTGCCTGCGTAGAAGTGAGCCTAATCACGCATCCATATCTTATTTACGACATTTTATTTACTATATTTGCTCACGTTACATAAGCTCGAACACACAGGGACTAAACAGGTTTAATTTTGTAGGGTAAAGGTTCATGTCACTGGGTAAGTACACAACTAGCAGTTAGATCAACAGTGTTTGCATAACCGTTAATAGATCGACGCGAATTTATCGCAGTCATTTGCCTGATCAGCTTCATATTGTCTGCAGTTCTCACCCTTCGTTAACTTCCTCTTCTTTTTAAAAGTTAAACTGGTCTTTCCTAAGTCCATGACCAGATGGTAGTGGAGGATTTTGAGGAATGTCGAAATGAACGCCGATAGCATTGTAAGCTCGTGCCAAATTTTCACCATTTTGATAATACGATCTAGCAGGTGCATTGTCTCTTCCTACTTTCTTCTCATTTCATTGGAACACACATAAGTATGTAATGCGTTTCTTCCCGTAACCGAACACAAAATTACGAGCAGGGCATAAACTTGGCGCCGACTTTTTAGTTTTTGTCCTCATAGTAAAGATATGTCGCTAATTTCTCCATGTAGTAGTCAAAACAGCATTGTAGTTACGCGATACCGGAGATTTATTTTGGTTTCCAGAAATAATGACAGTTTTTTTAACTATGGTGTCAGTTATGCGGTGGACTTTGTTGCACAGCTTATTATTATTAAATATTTAAGTACAGAACGTAACAAATACTGCTAACATCCTTTATCGACTTCAAGTATAATTTGAAAGAGAATGTCTTCCACGTACTTAGGTTTTTTAATGGCGTATCTCGTTCAAAGGCAGCCGTATAAGAGCAACAAGCTCCTATTGTGCTTCAAAACCTCGCACTGCAGTAAAAGAATTGAATATCCGACGAGCTGATAAGCTTATTCTAACAAACAAACGAATATCTATGGAACAAGTTGACAAAAATACGGGAAGTTAGTCTTCGCAGCATACGCCCTATCCTTCATAGTAAGTTTAAATTATCCAAAGTTAACGTACCGTGAGTAACACGAAACCTGTCCAACGAACAGAGAGAAATGGATTGTGATTTCTCAAAAACAACTCCAGCATCTTCAGAATGAAAGAGGCGTGTTCTTGGCATGTATTTCAACAGTCGATGGGCCCTAGGTTTACCATTACGTTCCATAAAGTAGCCAAATCGGCATGGAATTGCAAGACACCAGTTCTCCGCCCCGAAATATATTCAAATCTCAACCCAGAGAACAAAACTGATGAAGGCCGTGTTCTAGGATGTTCAAGATCCAATTTCCGTGACCTTTTAAAACAACGGAGAACAATAATTGCAGGATATTGCAATCAACTGCTCTTGCGAATCAAATAAACTATAAGAACCTAATGACGAAGACTTTCGTCCACATACTTCCCGTTTGATTCAAAACACACGGAGGTTTCAATTTAGACTCCTTAAAGTTTATAATAATGTAAAAATTTTTAAAATCGTAATACTTTATATTTATTTACGTAAAAGTGATCTGTATAATGAATGAAAATAAAATGAGCGTAATAAGTCACTTCAAATGATTCCTTTTATTTCAATTAATTTTGTTCAAAAATTAACTAAATACGTTCCTCATTAATTTATTGTAATGAGGTACCATATAGTTTGAGATATAAAATTTTAAACATAATAATGTAAAAAAATCGTTCTATATGCTTATGAGTGCAAGCAATTTCTTGTATATTTGAAAGATTTGATTGTCTACATTTTTGAATACCAGGAAATACTTAGTTGTCATGTGTCTAAATGACGAGAATGTGTGGCTTTCTAAAGGAAAATAAAATCCCTCTCACAAAACCGTAACCTGACAAATATGCATTTCAGCAATATAGAATAGAAAATCTGGTCTCTAGACACTTTATATATCGACTTATACTTCGCAACGTTCTTATTCTTAAAATCATGACCCGCGATTTTTCGATAAGTTTTAAGTTTCAGATTTACTCTAAAGTTGCCTCATTGAACTCCATTCCGATATTTGTTTTACGAGCCATTATGAGGGAATATTGTTTTATCAATTTTATGGATAGCCGCTCTTTGTTATCATGTGTTTTACTGGATAATGGAGTGCATTCCCTTTAAGATTAAACTAAAGATTTATAGTTATAGTTCTAAAAACTAGTTTGAATTAAACATTTTCCGTTCAGATGTATTCTAAATCACATATTCACTGAGATACACTAAAGATTTTGAATTTAAATAATATGCTTACTTCGATCCCAGATAGCAGTCTTGATAAATTTGTCGCGTATAAAACGTTAACAATTTTAAATTTTCGAGGTTTCTCTGTGAAAACCTGTTTCGAGTTCTAATTTACCTTCATTTACTATCATTCTCTTTAAAATACTCTACGCTTGCCTATTTACGGTAATCTTATATATGAAAAATTGTTTAATAATTTCAGACCATCTGGTATGTGCTATTATACATCGATTTATTTACCAGTTTCAACCTTTTATTAGTAAATAATGCTTCAAAACATATTAGTGTCATTTATTTTAAATATAATTCAGTTTTAATATTATTAAACATAATTTGACAGAAAATCGATAAATTTTCTATGCGAATTCGTGAACTTTAAATCTTCAGTGCAAAGTTTTAAATAATGTTTGGTTAGAATATTGTATCCGGCGATATAATACGTTAATGACTCTTTTTTGGTTACGAACATTTCAAATTGGGGTGTTGGATGAGTATTAAAACGCGATTGATGTGTTAAAATCACTCCGGGAATAAACTCAAATATTGGGCCTTTCAGAGTGATCTAAATACAGAAGTGCAATAAATTTAAAAAGCTAAAAATCAGTGATTAAAATTGCTAACGCAATACACCTAAAATAAACTATTAATAAAGAAGTAAATTAATAAAAGCGGAGAAGTGTGTGACCTCCGAGTAGTAGATAGGGGTAACATACTCATCGCGGTGTGGTCACCGGATAACGCCGATAACAGTAAAAACATAGAACAGGCCTAGAATAGGTGAGAAATTAAATTTAAACTTAAATATTTAATTAGATAAAATTGAAAAATTGATAGCGATGAATATACACAGATAAAGGGAGCTCTTTAGGAAGAGCTGAAAAACTAGAAAATTCTCAGATAAAAGAGAAAAGACCGATGATAGGTTAGAAAAACTAATAACTATGATATCAGAACTAAGGCAAGATTTTAAAAAAGATCTGAAAGAAATAAGAACATAAATTAAAGATGACACAATGAAGATAACAACCGAACTCAAAAAACAAAGAAAAGCTAAAAAAAGGACAAATAGAGGATAATAAGCTTCAACAAAAAATAATGCAATGAAGAGGGATATAAAACGAATTAAAGATAAAATCTGAAAATTCGAAAAAAGAAGGAATAATGTAGTTGTTCAAGGATTAGCCCTTACATACAAACGATGAAGAGGAACTCAAGAACAATTTACAAAAGTTTCTAAAAGAAAAACTAGAAATTGAACTAAAAATAGAAAGTGCCAGAAAATTAGGAAATATGGACAGAACAAGAGAACAAAAACTATAAGACACGGATAATGCAGAATAAAAGCAAACTTACAAATCTACCTGAGCAAAGAGTATACCTAAATGATGACATGCCAACTGTACAGAGATTTATAAAAAAGAGGGTAAAAATGTTAAGATAGGATACCAGAAGCTACCAATAGATAATAATGAATGGAAATGGGACACCAAAAGGAAGGGGCTACTATTAGTGGATCAAAAACAAGATAAATTAAAAAACTAGATGAATATGGTACGGAAATAAAAGTAAAGGAACAGGCAATGGACATGGATATGAATAAGGTTTGCGCAAGTAAAAAGAAATTAGGTAAATTGAAAAAAAGGAGCAAAGAAAAAACAAACACAAATCAAAATAATAATAATTATAATAATAATAAACTGAAAGAAAAAACATATGGAAGCTGGCTACATGGAACATAAGAAGTATCTTAGGCAAAGAAGAAGAATTAGTAGACGAATTTGAAAAGGCCAATATGAATATATTAATAATTTGTAAAACTAAGGAAAAAGGTCAAGGCCAGAGAGAAATTAAAGATGCCCATCTCTTAATTTACAGTGGTGTACCAGTAGATAGTGCAGCACGAGAAGGAGTGGGTTGCATAATTAGAAATGGATGGGTCAAATATATAGATAAGTGGGAAAGCGTTTCAGAACGAGTAATAAAATTAGAACAACACGTAACGGAACGATAAAATAACCATGGCCATAGTATTTGGACCAAACGAAGACGAAAGACTAGAAAAGAAAGAAAAATGTTGGGAAGAAATGTTCAATATACTAGAGGAAACTGAGGGACGGGTAATCAATCGTAATGGGCGACTTAAATTGCAAAGTGAGTAGAAGGAGAAGCCAAACAGAAAAAATTCTGGGACCCTATGGGGAAGAACATAGAAATAACAATAGAAGTAAGCTAATAGATTTCTGCATACAAAATGATTTGGTAACAATGAACACATCCTTCAAATACAAAGATATCCATAAGTATACAAAGGAGGAAGAGAGCAGGAAATAAAAGTCAGTTATTGATTACGTTTCAGTGAAGATGGCTTATAGAAAAGAGATACTGGATGAGAAAGTAAGAAGAGGGCTAGAGATTCACAGTGATCACTATTTACTAATGTCAAAGATAAGATGCAATGCAATACCTAACTCGTCAATATCACAAAGAACCGAGAAAGTGACAAGGAAATCCATATAAATCAAGAGATAATAAAACGGCTAAAAAGTAGCAAGAGAAAATAGAAATCAGAACAGTACAAATGGCCGAAATTTGGGATGTAAAGAATTTGCACCAACTGTTAAGAATCATAATTCCAAGTAAGGAAATTTAATCTTATAACAATACTTCTTTACCTGGACCGTTTTACCTGCAGATCCTTCTTGCACTTTACGTTAAGAAGTTAGTCGCATTATTATGTAATACGTCTAGTTAGAATGATGCCTGTAAAATTGTGAAATAAAGAAATACTCTAGTTGCATCAAAAATGTTGTAACATGTATGAACGAGCTTAACCGCAAGCATATGTAGTGTGGATCCACACATTTGTGGTCCTTCGAGCCAGATCCGCCGTTTATTAGTTGTAGGGAAAATTATAAAATTTAGATACATGCCAGGCCCTCAAGAAGATTGACGTTTGGAGGTTGACAGAAACGAGAGATGTTGACAGACTTTGGGGGAAATTATTTAACAGAGTAAGTCTCTAATTCCATATTTCCTACCCGTGTCGCAATCCTCGAAATTGTAATAATAAATCGTTACTAATTTTGCAGCGGGAAATATATAAAACGTAAATAAATAATAAAAATGTCTCAATTAAAAGCATTAATTGCGAGACGTGATAGCATAAAGTCATCCATTACACGTTTTAAAATATTTTTAGAAAACGTAGGGCGCGAAGTAGAAACGAAAGAGGTATTAGAACGTTTAAGTAGAATAGAACCCATTTTTGATAAATTTAGTGAGACTCAGTTAGAAATAAGTTTATTAAAGGAAGATCAGAACGATTTTGAAGTTAGGAAAGAATTCGAAACAGAATATTTCGCAGTTATAAAAATAGCTAAACGGATCACAAATCGGAAATCGGTATCGTCCGAAAGCGAGATTAGTACGGAGCCTTGTGTAGTTATCAACTGCATAAATTAAGTGTTGGGCAATTTTCGAGTCAACTCCAGGAATGGATTAGCTTTACAGGTCCATTTTGTAGCATGATTCATAATAATACTAAATTAAGTGATATTCAAAAGTTTCATTATTTGTTGTCGGTACTTAAAGGTGACGCGGCATTAACAATTCAGGGAATGGATGTTACTG
>JAHWXV010285580.1:0-12498 GCA_024586415.1 Phrixothrix hirtus | reverse complement strand
GAAATTCCAATACATCATTTTAATTATCAATTATAAATGTAATTTATATGTGACGCCTATAGTAAAATAATTATTTGGTAACTTTAGTATTATTTAATTTTTAATTTTAGTGCCACCAATTTGTAAATTTGGTTGCCTATCCAGCAGTCTGCACTCTTTCTCGATGACCCTGTACTATTCAATGGCTACAATTAAAATTCGCTGGAACTTCTGGTTATATCTAAAACAACGTCTGTTCGGTATTTAAAATGAGACAATTCTGCATATTATAATGTGTATCTAAAATTCAAACCAGGGATTTTGTTTTCAATTGAAAGATAACTTTGCCCAATTCATTATTTTATAGGATTTGTACAAGAAAGTATGATTCTTTTAATTTGTCTCACAGCAATCTTCAATAATTAAATTTCAAAGCGTTTTAAGTGAAAATCAAAATGGCAAATTATACAAATCAAGGCAAACTGTATACGGTTTTGATTTTCGAAAAGTTCATGGTGTCAGCTCTTGCTGTTTGTTTCGCACCTTCGTGTATATAGTGCCAGCACTTACTGTTTGTTTTCGCATCACCGTATAGTTAGATATTAGAATAAAACTTTTGGTAGGTTAATGGCACACACTTTAGACACCTAAAATCTATAGTTCAAAGGATATAAATACATTTGTAAAAAGGTTTAAGCAACCTCGTATAATAGATTTGTAAAGTTGTTTTTCAAGCCATTTAAAATTCTATTAAACAGATTTATATGTTTAAGAATAAATCTAAGTTAGTAAAGATTCAGTTGTAAATAATTCAAGAAGTTATAAAGGAAAAATTCATGATTTATATCTCTTTCATCATTAAAAAAAAGCCAGTTCATAAAAAAGTATTTTAAATTTTAATGCATCACCTTGAAAATTATAGTTGAAAAAGTCAAACGTTAATAACTTGGAAAAAATTAGCCGATTAATGAACTAGACAAATCTCCAGCAATGTTTATATTAATGAATTTAAAAGCACTAACATTCCTTGAGTAAATATGCAGGGTCTGAGATCATCGGGTGACGGTAACCGACTCTAGGTGTCGCGAAAAAAAGAAACGGGTCGTGCGATAAAATAAGAAAGAATTAATTAATTGGGCAATTACATTCGAGCGAACAATTCGCATATCCAATTGCGTAATTTTTCTTTAAAGTATCAAAAAGAATAGAATGTGACGGTTAGTTGTTTATTTCTCGGATGAAGTGCTTTTCTTTTAGCAAATTAATAATTGTAACTGTCGATTAGGTATAGTCATCTCACCACCGAAGATTATTACCGGAATTAGACATTTTGAATAATTGAACGACAAACTGTGAAACAATTAGTGTATTTTCATTTAATCCTACACGGACCTGAATATTGGCAAAAGGAGTTAGACAACTAAGGCATTTTGAATAATTGAACGACAAACTATGAAACAATTAGTGTATTTTCATTTAATCCTACACGGACCTGAATATTGGCAAAAGGAGTTAGACAACTAAGGCATTTTGAATAATTGAACGACAAACTGTGAAACAATTAGTGTATTTTCATTTAATCCTACACGCACCTGAATATTGGCAAAAGGACACAAACCACTCTGAATCTTCGTCAGTAATATTTTCCTTCACCTCTAAGTAGATAGACAATCCAATTATCGTCACATTACTTCAGCACTTCCTGATTCTATTTGATCAATTTTCTACGAGAAGTTAATGTAAAATCATAAATACCGACGGACCTACTTAAATTTAAGCACAAAATAAAATTGACAAACATTATGTAAAACGACTGTTAACGTAACTTTTATTTCAATATAATACAACTTTTAATTTTGATATAGCATAAAATATGACCGCTTTTTTGTCTGTATTGTTTTGAATTGCTAATTATATTTATTTTATTGTACCAATTTTAGGCATTTCCTCGTTCGAAGCGCTTACGAACACAAATTAATGTTACACTTGTAATATCGTTAACAAACGAGTCCCCTTAATAAATAAAGTACCTGCATAATTTCCCTGAGTGGCATTGTGAATAATTTCGTCAAATAATTTAAGGAACTCCTTCATCAGTCAACGTTTTATATTTTGAATTGATATCATCTTAATTTAAGATTAGTTTAGTTGTTAAATTGATATACTGTGAACCTATATTTCGTTTGCTTTATAAATGTCTAGTGTATTTTTCGTTTTATTTTAATGAACTGTGTTAAGTTCTAAAAATCACCAAAAATAGTCTGTGCCAAAAATATCAGTGATCTTCGTAATAGTCTTAATAAAATTAGCAACCATCATTTTTGTGTTATCAAAATTAAACTACTCAATTTTGTATTCAATTTTTTCCAGAGTGGCTTACTTAAAGCGTTCGCTTATTATCGTGAACTTTGAGTAGAGCACTTCGTCAAAGCATTCGTTTAACGTTCTAAACGTTCTGTCAAAATAATTAATCATTTCACCGATACCAAATAACTTATTATATATGAGGTGAACCATATTTCGGTTCCCCTTTTTGACAAACCTTTGACCACTATTAGGGAAGTAATATACGAAGTGAACTGTCCATATCAGTGCACCTGTTGCGACTTCCTCTTATACAGGAATCAGATGGATTGGCGTTTTTGACGCACTATGCTTTTTCTTCCAACTTAAACCACTTTCCACATCTGCAATTACCATTGCAGTGTCTGTCTCCGCTCTGAAGGTAGGTTTTGAGCATCTGTATATATAGGGTCTATTCCGTTCTGCCATAACTTGCATTATTGTTCTGAAGATGATCCTAGATGGATGCGACAAATTCGAAATTTGACTTTATTCGGTGTTAAACATTTGGTGCGAAATTCTAACTAGAATTTGCATTTTACGAGAACAGAGTTAGTAATTTTTCAGCTAAAGTTCCTACGAAAATTTCAATAATAGCTAAGTATCTATTTTTATATTTTATTTTTACCTCATAGCTAGCTTTCAGTAGGAGTTTTGGTCGTGACGTACTTTTTAGATTTTATACGACTTATTTTTATTTAATTCTGTTTTGAATTTGCCAACATTTTAAGTAATGAAACATTTAGTATATTTTGTTTTTATATAACATTCTGTACGTATCTGCATATCTATTCTATATTTACCGTTCGTAATTAAGTGAAATTAGTAACGTCCACGGCAAACTGCCACTAAAAGGGTGTATACAAATTTTGGCAAACGGGATGTGCTTTGAAGGATTTCTGGCTAAATAATATTCTACAGTGTAATGGGTTTTGATTAATTGAAGTGTTATTGAAGCACTCCAGTTAAGGAACTTTGCGTTCAAAGTACGTACGTTTTTATACTGTTCTTAAACATAACAGTACTTTTTTACTTGTTTAATTAGAGCTATTAGTGGCACCTGTTTTAGTAAGTTATTATTACGGCTTTTGTGTTGCAGTTTTCTACATTCATTTAGGGTTTACTCATTTAACTTACCTTTATGATAACTTAGGTTTCTTTACATTTCGTAATCAGTTTTTATTTCTGCACTTTTACTTAGTGATTCGATTTAATGTTACATTTATTATTTAAAATTATTTCAATTACGATTTTATAAAATACTATTTGGGTTTTTCCAGTTTTCTTAATTTTTTCCTAATTTATTATACTAATTTTTGTAAATGCTTGGGATATATAAGATTGTTACAGTACTAATAAGTTATCATGTGGCCAGATCCACATTTTGTGGAGCTATTTAAAGACTGTTTCTGTCAAAGATATGGCAGATTCTTGTAATAAAATTCTCGTCAGTATATCGGTTATAAATCAACATCGAACAAGAGAAACAAAGTTTGAATATTTAAGTTAAACTTTATTTTTATGTATTAGATTAAAGTTAGTTTTTCATAGTGTGTTTTTTAAGTTCGTTTATTTCAGTAATAACAATTTTTGAAAAACTAAATCCCTAGTTTGAATTTTATGTATACCTACATTTGCGGATTCTTTTTCCAAGATGGCATTATGATATATGTGATGTCTCACTTTAAATAACCATAAAAATTGTTTTCATTAAAACCGGAAATTACATCACTGTATGTTGTGGAAAATTATTTCAAGTAACCAACTATATAAAACTTTTATTCAAAAAGTTACAGGTATTTAAAATTGACGAAAGCAAACTGGATAAGCCTAAATATTTCAAAAATAGTTGGCTTCATAAAGAAAGTGAAAAGAAATAAACTTGTTAAGAATGTAACTCTCTATCTTCCGTACTACACTTGCACCGTAGAGCCACTTAGATCAAAAATGTAGATATATTTACAGAAATTTATAATATCCCTAGCACTCAAACACATTTCACAGAATACAAATATCTCTTTTAGTATCGGAGAGATCGGCACGAAAGTTTTAAGCGATACACCCGGTGTAAGGCAGCTTAAGGAATTTTTATAAAAAGTTATGAACTGATATAGATTGTTATCTTTTATTGTCTATCTTTGTATATCTGTACATGGTTGCTTAGTGACCTAATCGATGCCGAATTCACGAGAGATGTCGTTGGAAACTTCTTTGAAGAGTTCTCATGACCACGTCCGTTCTAACTTCGTTGGGAATCTCAATCTCTAACTTGAGCAGAACCAGCCATCTGATTACACCAGATTAGAACAGTATTAATTATTTATATCAGTGAATTCAACCGTCACCGTCATATTATTAAATAAATTAATTTATTTGTTTTGTGTAGTGTTTTGAGTGAACGGTAGTATTAACTGAAATAAATTAATCTCTCGCATTTTAAATAATCTCTTTATCAAGTAAAATTTATGTTGTCCTAATTGTTTCATAGATGTATAAAATGCGTTATTTCAAATTTGCTATTTTGCTTAGAATAAGCTAATCATTTTTCCTTCGTGTGCGCGCTGTGAACATTCTGTTTTTTTAGGTGTGTGCAGTAATTTATAATCACGAGGTAAAATTACGATAGTTTTGTCCCAATTCATCTTTAACTTAATTACTTCTTTATATAATAGAATTTAGTAACAATAAAACAGCTTTCTGTATATTTTAAAATGTTGTTGTTAGAAGGCTTATATGATTTAATTAGTAAATTAACATCGTTATGCGTTATTTACTTTATATTGTCATTTTATAATGAGTATTGATTATAAATAACCAAAGCTGATCAAATACCGTTTGTCCAAAAGGCACTTTCTAATTGTGCGCTTAAATGCGTCATCAATGTCAGCAAAACATAATCTCATTGTTAAAAATTTGTTCAAACTGTTGTTAATTACAATTTTTTACGTGCAGTATAATTTGGAATTATTTAGTCTATTGGTGATGCTACTCATGGGCGTATTAAAGAAGATTTAACCAAATTTATTACTGAGTACCTTTCATTCTACCAGCTGGTTTGGCGTTTAATTTAAATGTTTGGCCATGCGTGGTACATTGCTCAAGTTTGAATAATATTGCTTTGTTATTAGTTAATTAAACAAGTTGATTTTTGTTGCTTCAAAGACTCGTTTATTTAAAAAAACCGTTATGTAAAATTTTCTCTTCACTGGCTATCACTTTTCCCATCTTTTTGGGACCTGGTGAATACCATCTTAAATAGATTATTCGGAGGCGATCCATTTGCGAGTATCTTTGACATTTTTGAAATGTTGCATCGATCGAAACAAATGGTAATCAGATGAAGATGCCCGTGAATATGGTAGATGGAGGTAGGACATTTCATTGAAGCGCTTTTCAACGTCTCCTGCACCGGCCTTGCAACATATGACCTTGCACTGTCATGCTGGACAATCACTTTGTCGTATATTTTAGTGTATTGTAAGTGTACTTCTTTCAAAGTATGGTTTAAATTCATCAGCTATTGTTGATAATGTTCATTATTAAGTTTTTTTACCGGATGTCAGTAGCTCGTAATATATGACACCTTTCTGATCTCACCAAATACACAAGAATATACAATCTCGACTGCAATGTTTATGGTTTGGCTTTGCTTCGCATATAACTTTTTGCGTTTGGGATTCTCAAAATAAACACATATTTCATCACCACTAATATTTCATACATTTCCTTCTGAATCTTTGAATCGGTAATTCACTGATCATGAAACGCTTTGCAATGTCTCCTTCTTTGAGCTCTTATGGCACCCATATTACTTCACTATGACACATTCCCATGGCTCACAAGCGTTTGCCGACATGAATTTTCATTCAATAAGCCTTCCAAATCTGTCTTCGAACTTTTTCGACTGACCAGAACGATGTTTATCGCTCACGTTCAAATCGTCACTTCTGAATTATCTAAACCAAAATTCAACAATTCTTTCGGTTGGAGTATATTCATCGTAAACTTTCGAGCATACGATGACGGTTTTCGAAGGAACTTTGGTTTGAATTAAACAGTAAATGTAAAACTTCCTACAAATGCTGTTTTTTGTTTCACAAATCGTCATGTTTAAAGCAATAAACAATTGTGTTGTTATTAATTTGACAAATGCACTGAGTATTGCAGTATGATGATAGGTTAAGATTCAGCAGCTGTTATTGCATCAATAGCTGTTGAATATGCAGTATGATTAGCGTCATTTCCTACAAAATCTAGATTACCAATTCCCACATCACATATGATGAGATCAATAATATTCAATGTTTACAATAAGACAAAAAACCAGAAAAGTGTTTAAAAATAAAATCCTTTTTAGTCAAATATTATTTAAACATAATTCTTCGAAATGCAGTTTTCACTGTTACATGCGTAAATTTTTTTGGCATGTTTTCTTTTGAAAACGTTATACTCTCTGGAGGTAATTCAATAATTTTGGATTTTTCAAATTGGCTGTCCTTAGTACATTTTCGTGTTCGGTAACTCTTATTTACAATGCTAGTCCACTTTTTCCAAAACACAAGTTAGCACAGTTGCAAAGAACTTTGTAAATACAACATTTTATTCTCATTAAAAGGCATAGTAATAGCTAAAATTGAACTCTAAGAATTTTGAGAACTAAAAACGGTTCTGATTTTAAACTTTTTACCTACTGTGCTGATTCTTTCAGATATACCAGCAATAAGCAAGTATGTCGACACTGTAGTGGTAACATATAGATCAGTGACAGTGTTTTGACTCTGGTTTTCAAGTTTAGAGATAGTATTGCGTATAGAAATATGAGGATAATTATTTTGAACTAAGACTTATTTTATACAAATTAATTACAGAATTAAAAATATCTTTATTAGAAAATATAATTTTGTCCGTCCTACATAATTTTAATAACACATTTCTTAACATTAAACTGTTGATTAGAATTGAAATTTACATACCTTGGTATCAGTTTTCTTACGAAAAACCTGTTTCAAAACAACTATCTTTTTCTTGATTAAAACATCAAAAAGGGGAATTCATCATTTCATTACTTTTCCATAGTAAATTTCATTGAAGTTTTTTTTCACTAACAAAATTAAATAAATTATGAGTTCATCTTCATTTGCCTTCCATATAACAAAAACATCATCAACATACCTCCATCAAGCTTTAATATTATATTTATTTTCAAGATTTTCCATAAAAATATTACTGAAAATAGGAAATAAAAATGAACCCATAGGAATGCTAAAATTACATTCATAAACTTATCTTCGAATTGAAAAAAGAGATTTTAGAGCAAAATGATAAACTTCTTGGTATTTTGTTAGGATAAAATGTTACTCACTGTCGTAGATATGAACGTATCAAGTTTTTCTGTTATATTTAAAGTTTTTTCAACAGGAAAATTGTTAAATAAGCTGATAACAAAACTCACTAAAATGTCTTTATAATGAAACTCAATATCTTTTCAATTTTTCAGAAAATGATTGATACCTTTATGTAATAATCAGTATTACCTGATGTTATGTAAAAATTTTGAAAATGCTTCACGAGATGGACCTATAAAAGAAATAATTGATCTTAAAGGAATATGTTCTTGTATATGTCATGTATTAGACTAAACTTCTTTCTTAATGATAAAGGGAGTTTTGTTAATAATAAACTAATAACTGATTCGTATAAGTATTTTATTACGATTTTATTTAAGTTTGTATTTAAACAACTAGCCATAACTTACTAGTCGCTTCTTAGGTTGAAGAAATATCTAGACAGTGTTGCTACTGTTCATCCTTTAATGCAAATCCATTACTTACACCACTAAGGTTACCTACTTGCATATTTTCTCAATCTTAGAGCTGTAACGTTCGTTGAGACAAGAGAATATAGCTAGTATGAATCAACTTAGGATTATACTCTGGTGATATTCCGGATGCTGAGCTTAATCATATGTATTGCTCAGGTTTGTATCCCGTGGTATAATTATTGGTAAAATCGATTGTTGTTGCAACTCTAATGACGTTCGATGAAAACTGTGGTTAAAGCACTGTATTAAACAATATCTTCGTTTTGCTTATTGTGCTGACAAAGATTCATACCATTAATTTTATACGCCTTTCAAAAATAAAAAATGTTTACTTAAATGTTATTCAACCCTTATGTGGGGATTTACTGTACAATTCAAAGAAAAGGTAGTGTCGTCAAAAAAATAACTAATAATTAACAATTAATGATAATGCCATGAAGCAGGTATAACTTCAACATCTACTTGCGTACATATATCTTTAGAAAAATTCGTTACATTACCTATTTCTTTATACTTTCTAATAATAAGAATTCTGCTAACTGCAGATTGTGAAACTGAAGGCCTATTGCGATGCACTCTATTAAATAAGGTACATACCTTTTGCTGGGTTTTTCATTTATCTCCATAGTCTACCACCATTAAAATCTCTATATTCATTTAAATCAGCCATTTTACGTTGTACCTTCATCCAAGTAAGTCGAAATGCAGTTATTATTTTGTACAAACATTTCATGTTCAATTATTGAATTAATTTTAAAGCCTTTGACAAGGTATTAAATTTTTGTTTTTTTTTGAAAAAGCTTGTTCTCAACTAATTAATAATTATCTTTATTTTAGCACCGCTTAATTCATATTTAGAGTTTGGTATCTATTTAGAGCTGCAGAAAATTGACAACGGAAGATATTTAGACATAAGTTTCGTCGGTGCTTAGGCGAATTATGAACTACGTTAAAATTTCAAAGTTACGTGTGATTACTTATTTATTAATAATTCAATTTCTTTTGAGTTTATTTAGTGTAATAACGAAATTTCAATTTAATATATTAGTTTATTTGGTTGCCATAAATTTAGAACCGTGCGAATGTTGCTTTTAGTTCGGAAATTCTAACTTATAGGCGGCGTCCCGGAAAGTCATGTTCATAGCAATCAAATAAGCTTCTTCTTGTTTTTAAGTCCGAATAACAAATACGTCTACTTGATAAAGAATTTAATTATTATTCTAATTAATTGGTGTAAAAACCTTTGCATTGACCTAAAACGTATTTGTTGCCCTTTATTAATATAACATTGTAAATGTTGTTTGGTATTTGTTAAGAGTAATAAGGGCAACTGGGTTTTTCTTATTTGACTGTGGTCAATTTTTAGATTCATCTAATAATTATTGATTTCTTTAGATTTAATAAAACAGAGGGCGTACCTTATACTAGTTGTGAGTGATTGCAAATTTTCATTGTAACAATTGTGGCAGTTCGGCTGGCATTTTTCATTATCTGAGAATGCGGAGGTATATTTGGCATTGACTGAATGAATATTGATAATAAGGTTACCTTTAAAGGTACTGTTTTATCTTACTTAAATTTGTCTGTCAAATCTACGATCTACCTTGGTCGCTTGCATCATTCACAAGACCCTAAGTTAAATCGACCTATTTTGATTCGATCTCTCAGTTGTTTTAGTAAATTAAAAAGCATAATCAATTTTTCGTTTGTACAGACTTATATTCAATTACAGTAAAACATCTTTAGCTGAAACCACAAAAATTCCTGAAGAAAATTTGAGTTAGAGAAAATTCGAGTTATAGAAAGATATTGAAATTCTGTGATTTAATTTTTATTATTTATTTGTAAGGCGTACATGCAATACCGTAAATTAATATTACTATTAATATAAAAATAAAAACATACCCTAAGCTCAATTTTATTTATACGTATAATACTTTGTGCAACTTTATTTTGAACTCTTAATTTATTTTGGAAAAGTAGTTAGTAATTAATTGTTGGCGAGCATTCATCGAGTAACTTAGTTGCTAGAATTTTTCAATTTTGTTTATTAATATGTAAATTGAGTCTAATGTATGTTCCTCAGATATAAAATAATTTTTTAAGGTCTTGAATGCTTGCAGAACTTGCTTTTGTGATGGTTTTTCTACAATTTCTTGATGAATTTCTTCATCACTATCTTCTAGTTCACCTGCATTTGTACTTACTGATACACTTTCCAGAATGTCGTTATCTGTGAGATAGTCAGTAGTTAAAAGATCGGTTTCCATTTTAAGAAAAACTTTAAAAGACACATTTTCAACATTTAATCCAATACATTTTCGGAAATCTTGCTCCAATCAACACACAATTCCTTGTTTTCTGATTATGAATTTTGTAGTTGTTCTCTTAATTGATAAAGAGGAATATCGTCTTCTTCCTCGTGCTCGTGACCAAAACCAGCCTTTTTAAAATAATTTTGGATGGATTTTTGGTTTATATCTACATTACAAGTCATGCTAATCTCTGTATTACCATCAAGAAGTGATACATTGGCAAAGTTTTATCTATCTCCAATGAATCAAAATCTTTTCAAGGATCCTCCGTTTGTAAATATCTTTGAAGCTTTTTATAATTCCCTGATCTAAGGTCTCAGTTTAGATGTTGTATTTGATGGAAAAAATTGTAGATTTATGGCTTTCAGCTTTTATTGTATTGCAGGATGGCCTGGACAGTTGTCTATAAACATTAATCTTTTTCGATTCCCCTTTAAAAATGGTTTGTTTTAAGTAACCATTTCTCGAAAATTTCAGAGGTTATCCAAGGCTTTTTATTGCTCTTATAATCTACAGGAAACCATTTTACTCCCTTAAAACACCGTGGCTTGACATTTCTGCCAATTACGAGGGGTTTTATTACATAAACCGACTGGTACTTTCCCTAACTCTCGTAGTTACCATTTGTTGTATTTACTGATTAAACAATTAGTTATGCTTCTATTTAATTTTGGTATTGTATTATAGTAATTTGTTATATGCATTTACTGAAAATTTCAAGTTAGACAGATTTTACATGTTAAATTTGGTTAATTCTCTTTGAGTTAGAGTTAGAGAAATTCGAGTTGGAGAGAATTAAATCAATACAAATTAAATAGGCAATGCACGGGGACAATACAATTTTCGAGTTAAAGAGAATTTCGAGTTATAGGAGTTCGACTTATAGAAGTTCGGCTGTATATTATTTGGAACATTTGAAAATTAATAGAATCAATTCGTTAGTAAATTATGTAAATACCATAAATCATAGCTTGCATTCCTCAGTGTAATTCAATTTAATTTAAAATGTATTAATTGGTTATACGAATAATTTTTGTTTATTTAAACCTAAATTATTCGCATTACGTTGGGAATATATCTTAGGCTGATTATTGTGACTAAATGCCAGAGGTTGCCTATCATTTTATGTTTAATTCGAATTATTCAATACAGAGATGTCTCATTTTAACTAGATACCTGGTAAAAAAAACAGCTTAATGTCAACTACTGTAAGACCTTATTGTATATCTTTCGTATTTGTAATTGGTTAACCAACTTGTTCTGTCTTATTTATACAAATAATACTTCCTACAACAAGCTGCGAAGCACCTTGGTTTGTGTTCACTATACTATTCTTTTCGATCTGGCCCAAAACACCTGGCGCCCATAACTATTAGATAAGCTAATGTGCTTGGCTATACTGAATTTGAAATATCTATACCTGTAGAGTCTCATGAAGCTAGTGATAATTCTGCTTCCTAAATTATATCAAAGCAGAGTTACAAATTGAATAGTTAAGAATAATTTGCGTAAAAATATAAAAAGCGATCTCCTTTGTTCAATAACATACTATTTATTTACTTCCGTAATTATTAGCATATGAATAAATTTTTCTAAATATATAGGAGAATATTAAACAAATTTAATCTTTCTTAGATAATATTTACATATTAATTTACAAAACTTTTTCTCTAGATATATTCTTCTTATATAGTAACATGTGGATGTAATACTGTCCAAAAGGGACAAGATTACTTAAACCAAAATCAATTCAGACATTCTCCAATAGCTGAGTATATATAAGCGAACAAGATGAAATCAATTCACCAACTTCTCTATGAACAAAGGTTCGTGTTTTGTTCTTGTCTTCTGTGCACTATAATGCGTTTACAAGTGTAAGGAACAAAACAGAAACTTTTGTCAGCGCAGTTTTATAAACGAACACTCGCGTTTTGGTTTTATCCTTATTGCGTAGCCGTGCCTTTTAATTGATATAATTATCAATATATTTTGGTTAGTCGAGCGGTCCTATGTTTATTTGTGGGGGACGGCTTACAACAA
>JAHWXV010285559.1:0-17367 GCA_024586415.1 Phrixothrix hirtus | reverse complement strand
TTTTTTCTCTTATTTTGCAATTATTGAAAAGCTATTAAATATTTCTTTCGAGTAGCACTAAATTAAATACGGTAACAAAGCAAGGCGACGCAATTATTTATGTTTAAAGAACATAATTAAATCAAAAGGCAGGAAATAGTTATTGATACTTAACGTACAAATTTATACTTAGCTTGAAAAGTAAAAGTAATTGATCATATTCGTTGACGTCTATCAGTATGGACACATATGTACAAACAGAATGCGAAGCTACTGCACAAATCGAAAATATTGCCCTAGCAATTCATTAGAAATGATAAAAATTAAGATTTCTTTGTACGACCTTAAGATCTTGACCATCGATACAGCATCTTATGCATCCATCCGGAAATAACAGACCATCAACCAGTGTATCTTCCATTCCGCATTTAATTAATTAATATCGCCCATAGTAACGTAGCGAGTAGAAATGAAGGAATATATCCTACCAGTCATGCTAAAAAGGATAGACCAAAACGAATTAATTCACTGAATAGAAAAACCTAATTGGTTCTTACCGTTTTATTGAAATGAACAAAGCCTTTTTAGAATGCAGCAATTAGAAATATCCGATAATTCACATTATACATTTGTATACTAACAGCGATAAAGCACAAGTGTTTATTTTCAAGGCAGTCTACGGCCGAAGAATTAGCAAAAAAACGTAAGATAAGAAAATGTATTTTAACCTAATCGAAGTTTTAAAACGAATTTTATATTTACAAACTTTGTCACTAGACAGCGGCACATACCTGATAAATAAATTATATTTAATGAACTTCCTAAAGTAGACCTACTAATTAACAGAAATCGTCATTTATGAAGTATAAATATAAGTAAAAGAATTATTTACTAAGTTATACATATTTAAACATATCCAAAAACGAATTTTCAAATTGTAAATATCCCCATTCTATACATATACGACGTAAAAGAAATTATATGTGGATATGTACAGGGCGTACTCAAGTGAATACACACAAATTATATCGGAATATTTACAGGTCAAGGTAAGACCGTGACAGGACGTTTAAAATGTAACTTTTAAAGTCGCTTCTTTGTGAAGTTAGAGGATAATCTAGATAGTATTTCATTTAGCAGGATAAATAATTTGCCATTAAACACAACTGCTAATAAATATATTATTAGTGTGTCTATTTGTTATTTTTATAACCATGGCGCTTGGGTTATGATTATTTTGTTTATAGTGAAGTAGAAAACTTTATTAGCTTGTGGAACTGGATTAATTACTCGTTACACCTTCTGATGTCTACTGTTTCATTGTTCATTTTGACGCATTAAATTTATTCTCCTATTTTGCATAAATCAATAAGTTGATAGATTAAGATTTCAACAACTATAATTGGAATTCTTTTATTTGCAATTATTTTTTTAGATTTTTTAATTTTATTGCAATTTTCATTATGGCGGTTTCTTTGCAATAAAAGAAGTTCTAAAAAGTTATTTGTCAATTTTAATTACCAACGGCGTCCAATTTCATCTGTTTGTATATAAATAACGATTTGTAAACATACTTTACATATTACGAAAATGTTGTATTTAAATTAGCTATAGATATAATAAATGTAATGATATGAAAAATTTAAAAGGTTTAAAATATTTGTATAGTGAAAGCGTTCAATTTTACTAGATAGGATAGCACATCGTAAAAGTGAGCAACATACATTTACAACTTTAGATAATCAAAGAATGTTAATCCTTCACGCAATATTGTAACTAGAGAATTCTAAAATAAAGCAACCCAGTCTTAGCTTCATTATCTCTTTATAAATTTATAAAATCCGTGAAAGTCCTTAATAGCATATTGGTAAGGATGCTCTAGTCTCTAGAAAATGAACGTAACGACTTTCCGTGTCACGTTTTCATAATAAAAGCTGCATTAGCCAGTTGTATCAGGATGTTATAATGTAAATGGGATTTTCTTAATATTGTTATGAGAATCAGTGCACTTAAGGATAATCTCTTCGCATAACACTTGTTGTTTGTCTTCGATATAGATTCAACTTATCTAATCATTATTTTATAATACTGTATGCGCCATAATTTAAGTAGCTTTTAATGCTTTAAAACCTTGAATGGTGGATACAATTTCATTAAATCATCTATCCGGCATCCAAAAATTGGCAATAAACACAAACCGCAGCTTCTAAATAATAGTTTCGTTCAGTATTCTGTCATTTATTAGAAACAACTGTAGATTCGCAAAGGTTTACCGGACCAACATTTCTTCTATCATATCCTTAACACATCAAAGACGTCTAAACGAAAATCTTCACGTTTTGCATTACCTAGTCAGATGATAGAAGAAGCACCTCCTTAGCACAAGTTGTTACTAGGTATTAAGTAACAATGAATTTGAGCGGACAAATTATCTCGGACAGAAGCTGTCTCTATTTTATCTGATATAGAGACTATCATGTTAATAAAGAAAATTTTCACAGATTGTATAGAAGGATTATAACGAACTGGGTAAATTGTATCTTAAATATAAAGGAATTTCCATTTTAAGAACTTATATTTTACGAATTTTTTGTTTAAGGGATAGCTACTGTATTCTGAAATGAATATCAGTAGAAATCGTTCTTTCTTATAAAATCTTCTATTTAAAACTTTATCCAGTTAAACCTACGATTTGCAAGTTATTTAAATAGGAGTTTTTTTGGAATTGTTTCTGCTTTTATGTTCTGTACTAAATATTTCTCTCTATAAAATAATTGAAACTGAAGTAACCTACAGTTAACTTAAAATATTTATTTTTTTGTGAGGAATAAACTCCTGATCAGTAGTTTACTTCAGTTCATATACAGAAGTGGTAGAGATTATGATTAGTTAGTCGTACGGCATGGGTAACTACGAAACATGGTCTTTAAGAAACTAATTGCTTGGACGTGAGAATGTTTAGAATTCACGCCTTACAGAGTTTTTAATTCATCTTGCTTTAATAAGCGAAATGTCCTGTCAAATCGTGGTGTTATAACGTTAGTAATTTGACGAGTTAAGAAGAATGAGGTGATGTAATTGCTACCGGTCGATACGGCGGAAAGACATAGTATGGAACTAAGCGGGATCATTTACCACCATTTCGATATTTGTGTGTCAATTCAGAACCAATAATCTGGCGAAAATATAATATAACTAATGGTGATATCAAGATCAGGGATTGACGTTTACTTCGATATACTATGTTGGTAACCTTATATTAGTGACCTAAAAATGTCTATAAAGATATCTGTCAAAGAAAGAAAAAGTTCTGAAAACCATAGGTGGAATCCAGGCACAGTCAAATGATTGTTAGGCTAATTGATCTTATTTTGAACTCTGTTTATTTCATACGAGATTACGTCTATTACATTATACAGCCAGTCTTGGGATGGAGCACTCTGCATGTGTACAAATTGCTATTTATGTTTCTTCCAAAAAACCCATTCTTGATGTAAAGTGTTGTTTATTCTGTAAGGTTATAAGTAGGAGTCGAAATCATTATGGAATATACAAAGCGCTCCAAACCTTAAAAACGTAAATTTAACCTGAAGCAAGCTATATCCTTTGTAACTTATTTTTAAGAACGGTATGTAGTGAAGTTGTTTCAAAATCAAAGTACAGCTTAAATACAGAGTTTAATATTCAAAAATAACAAAATTCACTTTCGACTAAAATGATACATTAATTAAAAAATTCAACAGTGTGGGGAATATAACAGATGTAAAGAGGCTAAAAATGCAGTACAATAAGGATGAGCTATTGCCCTTGTAATTGTTAGCTGGGCAAAGGAAATCGAATACTCTCCCTAAGGAAAGAATAAAAAACTTAGGTACTGGCACGTTGGATATTCAATTTATTTTACGTAACAATAAATTTTCTGCATTGAAACCAAGATTTACTAACAAACCCGCAAAGTTGAAATCATACTTATGGTGTAGACATTCAGATATTTAGCAGATTCTGTTATTGGAACATTTTATCCAGTGATAAACCTACTATTACGATTAATGCGGTAGTTTTTCACAGAATCGTCGGTACTGGACCGAAGAAAATCTAAATCATATTGGTTACCTTTTGGGTAATGAGAAAATTACTTTTTAATGGTGAATTAATTAACTTTAACTAAACGAAAACTAGTTGAAGTGCTAGAGAAACGGCGCCAATGCGCTTTGTTTATTTACGGCGCCAAACTGGGCGCCTATATTACAAGGTTATTTTTGGCACATTGTACAGTTATTGCCTACTTAGATATTGAATAATATTTTGTTTACTTTATTTTACTTTATTTTGGTGTAACAGCCCGTGTTTTTATTTTTTTTAGTATTGTTCGCAAGTATTGTCATTTGTGGTACCACCTAGGCTTTGTGCGGACTATAGATAGGTTGTTTGGTTCAAGGTAATTCCTTATGCTGTTCTGTGTTGGTGCACCATTTTAGTCTCTTAGGAATTCTTACAGCAACTGCATGGGCAGGTTCAGCACCTCCATTGGGTGCTCCCTCCGGCCTGTCTACCCCTCACCTCGTCCAGCGGCCCTAGGGAGGCCCGGAAGTATATAAAATAATTGAATGGATTATTCACAATTTCTGGGCAGTACTCGCAGGTGGACGTGTTTAGCCGGCCGATGCGATGCAGGTGAAGGTACATTACACCGTCGCCTGATGCCATCTGGGCGCTATAATAGGACGGGTTATACTGCCTTGCTAATCGCGCCTCAGGAAAGAATAGAAAAGTCACCCTTACATTCTCTCTTACTTCAAATATTTTCTGCTAAACGTCTTCCACCATCAGGTTTAGGAATCATACCGAATGTTTTCAGCTCATGAACTCCTCCAGTCTTATTTCCTCGTCCTGCACGCTTTCCACTCACCCGTCCTGTACTCTTTTAGGCAGTTCCTCCTTTGTATCTCCAGGTCAACTGGTTGTAAGACCGCCAGTACGTCCGCTGCGTCTGCATATATCGTTGGGTATGCCCTAACTGCGAATCGTGCCGCCATCGTTTGCATGGATTTGAATAGTTTTCTAACCCTTTGGATTCTTATTCTGTGTATCCAAATCTGTGACGCGTACTTGAGCAGCGGTTGAACGGACGCTTTGTAAATTACGTCAGCTAATTCCGTGATACTTATACCCCAACTTTTTCTTGACATCATAATTAGGTATTTTAGGCTGATTCGCGCTTTATCGTTTATGTATGCCGCATTCGGTAAAGAAATTTGGTTGCTCTCAAGAATCACGCCTAGATATTTGTGCATGCTCGCTACTTTAATTTTACTCCCTTTGGTATATAACTATAATATAATTAAAACATAGAAGAAGATTCCTCCTAAAAACGGCACAAATTTTAAAAATTAATTCGCCACCAGTGAAAAGTCATGAAACTGTAATATGAACCATCCTAAGGCTTCTCACCAAAAGATTTTATAACCTAACTAAATAGGCAAAAATATAAAAGTTTGCATTTCCAATCAGGTGAAACAGTACCAGCAGACAAGTGATTTCGCCCTATGTGGGGATCATCAGTACTGGGTGGCGGTACACGCTGGTTGAAAATTCAAAACTTCCTTTTAAATACATTAACCTGTGTGGGTGTCGATGACAAACAATGGAAGAGCCATTTATTGCTTATATTAGGAGGTATTCTAATATAAATAGAATAGAGAAGAAGATTCCTCCTAAAAATGGTACGAATTTTAAAAATTAATTTAGCACAAGTGAAAACCCATGATACTGTAATATGAAGAATTTTAAGGCTTCCCACAAAAGATTTTTATAACGTAACTAAATAAGCAAAGATATAAAAGTTTCCATTTCCGATCAGCGCCGCACAGCACCAACAGATCAATGGTTTCGCCCTATGTGGGGCTCATTGTATGTTGTATAACTGCAAGTTTTGATGATGTGTCCTCCTATTAGTTTTATTTATTAGAATTGCTTTTCTTTCCGGGGCTAGTCGCAATTTTTGCTCTGTGTCCCAGCCTGTTAGCTGTTGCACTCCCTGCCCTATCGCCATGCGCAGTCCGAATCTAGAGTTTGATTTTGTTATTATAGCTAGATTGTCTAAGTATGGAAGGATCTCGACGCCCCCTTGGAGGTCTCGGAACAATAGGTCGTCTATTACCAAGTTCCACAGTAGCGGACCAAATACTAATCCCTATGGGCACCCCTTGGTTACCGTCTTCCTTACTTCTAAAGTTTTTGACGTAGATTTAACAGTTCTGCTCGTTAAATAACTTTTGATCATTTTTAACAGCCTCCCAGTTACAACCTGTTCTCTTAATGCTCTAAACAATTCCAGCCACCATACGTTATTAAAAGCGCCCCGTATGTCCGCATAAACGGTTGCTATATACGCGTGATATTTCCGCACTTGTTCTGTATAATGTTTTAAATCATCTATTGTAGATTTATTTTTCACAAAGTCCGTATTGTTTATTGGAACGTATGGGCACTATTTCATCTTTATTTTTTTATATAATCTCTCTAGTAATTTCCCTAGTTCTGGTAATAAAGTAATAGGTGTGCAACTTTTGCAGCTGTCAATTTGCCCCATGTAGTCCTTCAAGGTCGCAACTAACCGCTTACACTTCCACGCCTTTGGCAAATAACACACTACGCGTACAGTATGCATTTAATAGTTTCTTCACAAATTCTTGACAATAAACACAAGCATACTTAATTATTCGCCCTTTAGGCTGTCTGAGCCCGGTGCGTTCTTTTTCTTATTTTTTGTTATTTCTAAGTCTAATTATTCTTCCTTTAACTGTTCCCACCCCGGTATATTATCCACGTAACCGTCCACATAATCCTGGTGCTACCCCCTCTGAATATCCATGTTAATGTTTTACGTCATCATCCGGGACCAATCAACTTAGTAGTAGTTCCATGACCTCTTTGTAGGTTATTGGGTCAGTTCCACCAGTTGATCTGAATGCTGCTGTTACTCCCATTCTACGGAACTTACTCGCCGCCAGTTTGTACCTTACGCCCTGGGGATTTATGGCAAGCACTTATTTATGAATTATTTCTAGCCTTGTAGTTTCCCCTTGCTTAATTTTTGCCTGAATTTATTTTTGAATCATTCATTAACGTGTATATGGTTTTGTGTCAAGGCAGGAATTTTGTTTTTGTAGAGCGCTTACTTATTTTTCATTTACTTTATCCTGCTGTCCTCGGCCTCCCAGGTTCACCATCTCGGCCTCGTTGGGAACTGCTTCGCCCTCATTAAGCCCCGCCCACTATGTTCTGTATGCGTTGTGTAAATTCTTCGACTATCTGGTATATAAGCGATGGTGTATCCAATGTCACGTAAGCTTCTGCTCTGCTGTTATTTAGCGCTGAGGATTTACTTTGTGTTTCATCTCTTTTCAGATAACTTTCTGGGTAATCAAGCACCGTCCTTATTTTGTGTTCCGGTGGCCGCACTCCTGCTATCCTCGTCACGATCAGCCCGTGGTCCAAATTTGTTGCATGTTCTTGCATCTTCCACGTAGTATTGCATCCTGATGGTATTCCTTTAACATGCGTAAAGTCCACATTGCTGCTTCCCTGCTATGACATGAAGGTATGTGGCTATTCCGGTACATTTAGTATTTCTAGGGAAGTATCTATTATGAACTGTGCACTTTCCTACCCCTCCAATTTTCCATTGCGTCATGCCACTGTCCTGAACGCGCATTGAACTCGCCCTCGATTAATACAAATTTCAAATTAAAGTTTCCTAAAGTCTCTATCAGGTATTCAATGTCGCCCTGTAGTCATTATCGGCGACATGTATACATTTATTATATATAGGTACATATTTTCCATTTATACACACACTGTAGTTACGTTTTCTAAGATTCTAACATGCAAAGAAAAGACATCAAAGAAATAAGCTATTATTACCTTAAAAACTAGCATGCAATATATACAAGAACAATAAAATCTACTGCAATTTCTTAAGATTACATAATTAGACGTAATTGTTTTATCAATCATCTAACACAATGGGGATGATTTAGACAAGCGCAGTTCATTCACATCTCAGTTAAAATATCGAAAACGTTATGTGTATTTTATCCTTAAGACAGTTAATTTTATTATACCAAAAATTTATCAACCTTTGGGGAAGACTGTCAGTTACATAATCATAAAACGTTAACTCTAATTTCTTATTATCTATCTTAAATAAATTAGAACAATTAACCAGCATATGACTAAACAGAACTTACAGATACTGATAACCGCCTCAGTAACAACAAAGCAGCAAATTCTGTTAAGATTAAAGACGAAGTAATTAAAACGCTAGAAACACAATTATCGCCAATACTCGTTGCGTCCTTTAATGAATACTTTGCATAGGGTAATTCTGCAAATCTTAATGGCCAAAATAGGAGAACTGGAAGGTTCCCAGAACATACACGTACCGCCCAATATGCCTACTAAACACGCTAGGAAAGCTATACGAAAAACCTAATAGGCAAAGGGCGAATGATCATAGAGTTGTTATTGGTTATAGCAGCAACTTATATGGCTTGAGAAAGATGTTTCTCAGAACACCGCCAAATACGCAACAGTCATCTGCATCGATATAAACCGAGCGTTCGACGATATTTGGTAGCCTGTCTTAATTAGAGGCTTCCAAACGTTGAACATAACAAGTAAACTCATTAAAGTTGTTAGATGCTGTAGTAAGAACAGTATGTTAGTTTAAGGAGTAACTACCGTCATAGGGTGCCATCGGTGGGCCTTCCGTCTTGAGCGACCTGCTCCTAACCCTAGACAATGATCAAACAATACTAGATTCAACGGCTTACGTAGATGAAATAGGAATATCCCTAGAAGCGGAATAGAATACGGATGCACTATTAAACCGATTACATAGTAGGTTTTCTGAGACAAAACTCAAAATATCACCAGAAAAGGCTACATATATCCTACTGAGGAGAAAACTAAGGAAAAACCTCGTAGTCAAACTAGGCTATCAAAGAATCTTTCGAGAAATAATTGAGAAATTATATTTCAAAGCACACACAACACTGTTTGCGAGAGCAAAACCATTATTATATACAGAATAGCACAAAATATTTGAACATACCCGCTGCACCGCAGAAGGGTATATTTTAACAAAATTAAAACAGCTATCATAGCATACGCAGCAAGTACTTTGTTAAAACGAATTGATCTAGAATCGATTAAACGAAAATTACTAACAACGCAAAGGCGGGCAATGCTAAGGGTTATTAGGGTTTCAGCGCTACGTAAATTAACCACTTATAGTGATTCTGACAGTTATCCCAACGCCTTTACAAACAAAAGAAGATAAAAAAAGATTAACATGGTACTGTGGGGAAATACTAGATCTAAATATAACATAACCAACATAATAATAGCAAAATACCAGGGATAGCGGAACAAATCCAGAATAGAAGGAAGGGCATTCCCTTCAATACCAGATATGCGATTTGGTAGACGTAACAGATAGATCTGCCCTACAAAAAGCTAGCTTTGCTTCCTAACAGCGAATAATAGTGTGCTTGCCACGTATCTAGACATACATAAGCGGGCAAACAACACCTATTGCGCTTGTGGTGGACTTGAAACTCCTGAACACGTAAACTTTGAATGTGTCTTGACAAATGAAGTACTGCTTTATTACAGCATACAGCTACAATCTAAAACATTTATGCAAATAGAACAAAACCAAAATGACTGAAATACTGAGTAAACTAATCCAGCGAGCTTTTAAACTGGCCAAAGCCATCTGTCACAGATAAAAGAACTCCAACAGTACCGCAAAAGAAATCATAACAGACTGTATGAACTGAATTATTGAAACATATAAAAAATTTCAATTATTTAAACATTTAAAATTCACTAAAATCATTAATGCTTAACATTACATAGTTTCTGGTAACTTCTAATAGTTATCAAAGCTTACAAAAACTTCAAACGGGCTGGCTCAGGTTACTTGAGTAATATGGTTGCTCTGGAAATGATCAACACTGCATAGTACATCAGAAACAGTTACGTTGCCAAATACTACATAGGCTTTTACAACAATCATGCCATCAATAGCTTAGTTACATAATATTGAACAACTTTATAGTTACACCAACGACAAAAATATATAACATTTTTATAAATATACTGCAATTTCAAAATGACCAGACACTGATAAATAGGGAGTTAATACCTTAAACATTACACTGTTCACATTCTACGAACACAACTCCATACTAAAATGACACATAACGAAATCTGGAGTAGTTTTTGTTGATTTAACTGCTGCCTATGATACTGTTTGGAAGTACGGCCTAATTTATAAACATTACAATTCACTTTTGTGCTGGAGAATGCTGAAATTACTATATAATATGCTCTCTGATCGAATGACTAATTTCTTTGTAAGTTTAGAAAATTAAATAATGGTCTACGACAAGGTTCTGTTCTGGCGCTAAGCCTCTTCAATTTGTACATAAGCGATACACATGTAACAAATGGGTGTAAATTTATGTACAAAAACTAGATTTCGCTGATATATAAATTGCCCTTACCGGTGATTTGACGGCTCGAGGACATATTTCAAGAAATGCCGTCTCTGAGCTGGTGCTCAAGAAACTGTAGTTATTTGTTATAGGAACACTGCGTGTTGCTGGTTTAACATTATTTTCTTCTACTGCAGGATGTTGCTTCTAGTTTGGATGAATTCATCTCATGTAAAAAAAATTGAATCTTAATTAAATACAGTATGAGAAATATTTCTAGAACTCTTAGTTTAACTCCTAGTCCTTGGTTACCATCTTTGTCCAAAATTGTTCCTTCACCCATTCGCTGTAAGGCTGTTGTGAAAAGACAATGGGACAAATACATATATCATCAGATAGTTCCCTTATTTCGATTAAAATGTAGTATCCAACAACTAAAAGATTGAAATCACGTAAACTTATTTAACATGCAAACTTCTTAATACAACATTTTCCACAATATGGAGCTTACGCACAAGGATGGTCTTCCACTGCCGTTTTTAACCAAAAATTAATAGAAGACAGGGTTAATTCTATGTTAAACCACTGAAATTCAATGACTAACACAGAATTACTTAGTAAATCAAATTATAAACGATTATCCCTTCACTAAGTTTGATTACGGATTGATTGATATCCACAACCACACCCCATATTTCATTAACGTGGAAGAATTGTGATTTTAAGGTTGTTTTTTCGCCCTTTTTTGCGTTTCTATTGCACCAAATGGTGGACAGATGTAGGAGAGACATAAAGAGATATAAAATTATCAGATTTGAAATAAATAAGGCTTAATGTTTATTATAATTCATCCAGCTACGTGTAAATAAAGGAAATGAAGTTAAAAATTGTGCATAATACGTAGCATTTTGAATACGCCTGCCGCAGTCTGTAGTAAATAAACAACCAAAAACATTTTGTACCATTTAAAATGGTATTAGCTGTAAGTTTTCTATAATTTGATACTTACCTTAATTGTTCACTTATTTATAAAGCTTAAGAATTATTGGAAGTAACCTTTAACATTTAGGGCATAACAGAGTTCTCAAATATCTTTAAACACAATTGAGTGTAGGTAACTTTATAGGAATAAAATTCAGTCATCTAGTTTATTTTACAAAGTTTCCATCAGAAATACTTCTCTTAACCATATTGCAATGCCAACAATTAGACCCTCTTGTATGAGTTATTGTAAATTATATCATCTTACTGTTTTGAGTATGCTTAAATATCCAAACATATTAAACGCACCCCTGCTAGCGCGTACTAGACTTTGAGAGTAACTCGAATTTCTTCCGATTATAACAGCTGAGCTGTACCATAAAATATATAAGCTAAATAAATTAGGTTTTTATTCAATAAATATGTTCGCTGCAAAATGCCGAGGGCGCCTCTGCTGATATTTTCAATCAACGAAGCCATAGTCTGAGGGCCCTTTGGCATTTAATAGAAACTCTACATTGCCCACATTTAAAATTTCATGTTATCCTGAAATAATTGTAAGACTTCTAGGGTGTATGTACAACGTTCTCTATAATTCGTTTTATTCAAGTTTCAAACACTTTTGTTTTCAATATTGGTATACCGCTGTTAGGCAGAATAGATAATCTAAGATATAAAATATTAGAGAATATAAAATAATAAAATCTTCATACTTTTATTGTAAGGAGATCTAATAGTGTAATCAACTAGAACGAGATATTAAGGTGCAAGTTTGTTTCTTCCTGTGAGCAGTGTTAAATGCCTTGATGAATGTGCTAAAATAGAAGTAGGACTAGTTTTAATGATTTTTTTTCGAGATTCAAGAAAATAAGTGGAAAACAAGCTTATTCAAAATTAAAAAGAATACTACAAAGAAATTAAAAGCCTATAAAGTGAAATATCAAAAGGTAAATAAATTTAAACAGGCAACTGTGACGTATATAGGCAATGAAAACTTATAAAGACGATTCAGGTGTGCTCTTAATTCCTAAAATTTAAAATACAACAATTTTAATTCTACAAATAAAACGCAGGTATTAAAATAAGAAATGTGATATCTTCCTTTGTTAACAGAGAAATGAATCTTTACAAAGACATATTTCTTTGAACTGATTTTAATTAAAAGTACAAATCTTGAATACTAATTTAGACATTTCTATAATGCCAAATTTCAATTTAAAATACTAGAGTTATTTTAAAAACTAAATGAAATCATTTTCTAGCAGTTTCTTAGTGTCGAGGAGTTAAAAAGTCCATTGGTGTTTTAGTTGCTTATTGATATTGCCGCACTCCTTAGGTTAGTGGCTTAAGCCAAGAAATTCCTTACAGACAATGCCTCTTAATTCGCAATAGACATATTTCTTAAACAGTTTCAAGTATTTATTGATACCTTAATTTTTCATAAAATTGGTATCTCGAACAAATCAAAACAAATGCAACAATGATCTGTTCCTGTTTTTAATTTATTGCTTGAATTGTATTTTGCCAGATCTATTTGCAGTTATATTATTAACCATTAAATGGGAAACAAAGTATCATGTTCAATTTTGTTATACAAAATAGTTTATTATCAATCCAAGTCAAAGCTACACCAGGAGAACTTAACTAGGGATTTTTGACCATATAAAGCCTAGTACAAGAAGTTTTCGGTAGATCATTTAAATAGAAAGAATTTAAGTATAAGATTTATAACGAAAAGGCTTTTGCATGGTCAAATAAATTATCTTAACCCACAGGTCTTTGTCAATTACTACAATAGAAGGATATCATTGCTTTCCTGGTTTTTATCTTCAAAGGTTGTATTAAATCAAATTTATTACTGAAAAATCTATTCAATGATGGTTAACTAATCTAAACGGATTTATAAGGGTGTACCTAAACGTATTTCCGGAACTGACCCCTTAGCGATACCCCAATAATTTAATGACCTATAAACAGAAGATTATATCTTAACACTTTACTTTAAACTTATAGTTCACTATATTATCTGATGACTCTTAAACAAGTCCATAATTAATTTACAATGTATTAACTGAAACTACGCACAAAGCGAAACTTCTCTTAAATGCTTAGCAATGTATTATATTTAATATATACCTACTTGAATAAGTTAGGCAATTTATTTTATATTAAGCAAGTTATGTTATTGGTTAATTGTTATAACTATTTGATGCTAACGCTTTCGAAGATATTGGTACTATTTAGAGGATAACCAAATCAGAATGTGTCATATAAGATATTTCGTCAAAAGGTTTTTATAATATGTGTGATGCAAAAATCATACAAATAACGCTCTAAGAACAAATCTTTGTGGAAAGCGTAAGAATACGTATGTTTAGTCTCTTTGTACAAGTCGAACACTCCAAAAAGCAAAATTAAACTTTGCAGACACTTTTCTATTAAATACTGACTTATACGATTGTTAGCGTCAACTACTTCAAAATCGAAGTTTTAACGATACAGTAACTCCGTCTAAAATATGTTTAATACTATTTAACAATTTAGATAAAACAGCAACCGTGCGTTTTTATTTCAATCAGATTGATGTGGTCGAGTTGCTATTATACAAGTTGGCGCAGGGAAGTATTCCTAACTTTGAAGGTAAATAAAAACATAACAAAAATGTGAGAACAAAACTTTATTGTGGCATCAGAAGGGCACAACTGGATGTTAATTTTATTTAGTTTTAAACAATATATCATTCAAGTGAGATCACTCATCGTCAATGCAGTGATGTATCCGTGTTCGGAAGTTCTCCACAACTCTACAAAGCATCTGTCGCTGAATGCGGCCAACTTCAAGGCGTATTGTATGCTTCAAGGCGTATTGTATGCCTCAAGGCTTTAGGGGTCCTGGGTCGATGTTTAAACACCTAACTTTTGAGGTAGCCCCATAAAAAGTTGTGGCACGGAGTTAAATCCGGTGAACGCGCGGAGCATGCAATGTCACCGTACCAAGAGATCAGGCGACAGGGGTACCTTTCCCTCAATTGAATTTCTAGCAGTATGGGCCGTGGTATCATCCAGTTGAAACCGCACTTGTCCCAAAAAGTTGTTAGATCATGGATACATAGAATTAGCGGTAAAGCATAATTGTTCTCTTCAAAGAAATAAAGCTTAATGATGCCTTCACTGCTAAGTGGACACCAAACTGTCACTTTGTCACTATGTAGAAGCCTCTCATGAATTACTTTATGGTTTTTAACACTCTAATAACGTATGTTCTGCTTATGAACACTTCAAGAAATGCGCAAGTGCGTCTAGTCACTAACCAAAGCACGTGTACCTGGAGACAAGGTTTCAATCAAAGTTTCACATCCTGTACTCGATTTTGCCAATCCCGCTGTGAGAGTTGTTGAGCAACGACCATCTTGTACGGATGGAAGTCCAGGTTTTCGTGGAGAATTCGACGCACAGTACGGTTAGAAAGCGTTAGGGTGGATGCATTCTTGCGAACAAGACACTTAGGGGACTGTATAATCGAACTTCTTACACGATCAATGTTTGCTAGAGTTCGAATGATCCTTTGAGTCCCAACTCTCTTTTTCACAACACTACCTCATGCACGGAAGTTTTCCATACGTATATTAAACTAATAATTATAAAAATCTTTTAGTATTTGAATTTGTGGTAACCCATGCATACCTGTGTAGAGGCAATGACTTAGTTGTCATGTGGTATTAATCGAATTCCAAGTAGCAAATATAGGTTATATGGCAAGTGCCTAGTAGTTGGAATACATCACAAATTGCCAATCTTCGCTTTCAGCAAAACCATGAATGTTTCTCCTCGATTGTCGGCGAGCACGAATAAAAGACACAAAAGGTTTGTTCATCTCGAATAGTTTATTCTGCATACGCATTCGTTATGCTAAGTGCATTTTAAGCTGGTCCCTTATTGAGTGGTCCAGCAAAAAAGTTTGACAGTCTTTAAATTTGTATAAGAAGGGACTCGTCAAACTTTTTGGAAAACAGAAACACAATTTTCGATACATAGAAGCGTATACACGAAAATTTGCATATGCTGCGTACAACTAGTAATTTAAGCAAAAATAAAATATTTACCTTGATGACATCATTATAACATCTACGGCATAACTAAAACAAAGCCAAAGAAGTGACGCCACAAGTGACGAAACTTTTAGACCAAATTTGTCTGCATTTGAGAACATGGCGAGTTTGCCAAGGGATAATGTAGCATGAGATACGATAAATGTCGATATAAGTAATGATAAAATGTTTGTTCCTTAAACTACGACAGCACATCTATACAACATATAGACCTCGCTAAATTTTACTTACCATAATAATCAGTTTAAACAAGACGCATCCAGGTACAAATGGGTGACGTAGTTAAATAATTATAATGTTGTTAGACAAAAATTATACTGCACTCAATACAAACAGATACAGGATCATTGATCGCTATGTAACATCAATTTCTTTTCGGTTTAACCTAGAATTTATTGTGCGTTGGGTTTAAGTTTACCAAAAGCCTTACGCACCTGTTGCAAACTCGCTTGCTTGGTTCAAGTATCAATATTGTTTAAAAGTAAGGCAAGAAGTTTAGCCCTCACTGAAATAAGAAAATCTTGTGTGAGACAACACACGACATTCTCTTACGTACATAGATATGCAAATATGAAAGTGTTCACAAATAATTAAAATATTAGTTACGTTTATTTTGGTATAGATAATTGTAACGGTCAGCCATCCAAGATACTCGACATGTAAAACCCCTCTTAACTCCAGAGATTTTCTCCGATAACTTGTTTCAGCGCATTATTTCAGGAAAACCTCAAAGTTGCGGTACGTCAAGGACATAGGAACCACAGCAAGTTTTGAAGAAATTGTTAAAAAGGTTTTATAGAGAATCGCAAAAAACTTAAAAATCGCAAGAATAAAGTGGCATTTCCGATCACTCGATATTAAGTAAATTCTTGCTGCCACATGTAAATAAGATATAAAATATCAATAGAGTCTTTGGTTTTCATATAATGATGCTTTTTGCGATAGGTTGTTCACAACTAATACTCCAAGTACTTCTGGTTACTCGATCTTCAAAAATGTATTACAGAAACCCCTTGCTGAATATAAAACTAAATCAAGTAGCTAAGAAAAGTTTAGAAAAAACCGTTATAGCCGATTTTAAGAAAACCATGAAAAAGGTGAATTCGGAAACTATGTAAAAATAAAACAAATAAAATGGGACTTTTTTAACCAGATTTTTCATTTTGCAGAAAAAGGTGATAATATAAGTTTTCATTCAGTCAGTTTCATAGTAAACAGTCAAATTACTTCCGGTTAGCCGATTTACAGAGAGCTTTCTGAGTAACTGCCTAGATAATATAAAAAATACAGTAAATCTAAAAAAATTGTTAGAGCCGATTTATAGTATCTCAAAAAACCATAAATGACAATAGTAAAGTGGCACTTCCGGTTATCCAATTTTGTGATACTTTTGTGATACTGTTGGGGACGCACGCTACGCTGGATAAAAACGCAAATATAAAATTTTGTTTTTCTGCGACTGTTGGTTTTAGAGTTAACGTATTTAGAGGCACAAACACAGACACACATACACATACATGTACGCACGCGCATATGCACACACGCACGCAACCGAACGCGTATGCGCACGCAAACACGACAACCCCATGCGCACGCCCACTCCCATGCGCACGCCCACACCCACACCCACGCCCGCGTCCAAGCACACGCTCCCGAACACGCCCACGCCCACGCCCACGCCCACGCCCACGCCCACGTCCACGTCCACGTCCACGTCCACGTCCACGTCCACGTCCACGTCCACGTCCACGTCCACGTCCACGTCCACGTCCACGTCCACGTCCACGTCCA